>PNEQ01013935.1:0-14990 GCA_003012365.1 Medauroidea extradentata | reverse complement strand
GAATAGAAAGGGGAAGGGGGTGGGATTTGCGGGTCAACCATACGCGCATACATTCGAGGCAACCAAATACACAATGCGTAGTTTGGTATGTTAGTTAGTGTCCAGACATATACAGACTTAATTAAATGCTTTAGAGGACTATTGTAATAGATCTGATCATTTATTTTTTTCGTATTCGATATTGTGACGAGAAAAAGTAAGGCCCAGTGCACTGTTTTCTGGTAGTGTATTGGCTAATAGCTTCTAATATCTATTCATGTATTCAGTTATTACTTGTCGAATACATACATTGCAACAATAGCAGAGAGATTGCACAGTTATTTGTTAAATAATTATTTCAAAGCAATATTGTCCATTTTACATACGGAAGAATCGCTACGCTTTTATTATAATTTGTATAAAATTTTTGTAGTTATAAAGATAACAGTTATTTTTTCGTATTTTGGACTCTTAGTATTACAAATTTTGTGGCAAAAATAAGCCAAAAAACAAGAGAAATATACATGCGAATGATCAACACATCTTGCATTAGTTTACAAAAAAAGCTTACATCCATTTGTGCATGGTATCTGGAGACAGTCACGAATGTTTTCAAAGTATTCTGATAGAAATATTCTAAATACTGTGCACAAATATTTGAAAAAATCCATATTATGGCCTTAATGATAATTGTACCTTAATAAATTGTTAGTATTTCAGCATTCCAAGCTGGCCATACTGAATAATGTGTGTAAAAATTTAAGCCTCCACTTATTAAAGGTTTAGGTTATATACCTTCTGCAATGTATTTTATTGCTGTTGTTATGGTTATCATTTTATAATTCATGATTATGTTAATATATGACATGCGAAAAAAACCTCACGTTCTGAACTTGAAGAGTATTAACTTTAGCAATTTATGTCTATCATTTACGTTTGTTTGCGTTAGTCATCATATTTGTTATATTGTTTAATTATTTGTTACATGAGTAAATTTTATTTTCCGTTATTTTAATTTTCTGTTGATGTGTGTTATACAATTTCTGATATGTAATCATTCTCTGATTGATTCATTTAGCTAGCGTGGAATTATTACTGTACAACTTATCACCACTGATAGATTTCATTGAGTACCATGTTTTGAGGTAATAAAAGTTATTTGCTCTAAGGTATTATGCTGTAAAAATTTCAATCCACTGCCTAGAATGTTTTACATTTTCATTGTTAGTCTTCCGATAGTATTGTTTTGAGTAGGGTAATGTTTTATTGCATCGGATTTTAAAAACGTTTTTCGACATAATGGTTTTTCAGGATAGCTCTCCTTGCCTGGAGTGATTTTAATTTGTATTTACCGTAAACAAGTGTGGATTCTGTGATTATAAAGTGTGCGAGAGGACCGTGGTTCCGGGAAAACAGCGAAGAGATCAACTGATGAGTAATGAATTTTCAAATTACTTTTGTAGTGGCGCCAAGTTCAAATCTTTAACAAATAAGACAGTCACGCTGTTTCAATTCTC
This sequence comes from Medauroidea extradentata, assembly GCA_003012365.1. Lineage (NCBI taxonomy): Eukaryota > Metazoa > Arthropoda > Insecta > Phasmatodea > Phasmatidae > Medauroidea > Medauroidea extradentata. Next base: position 13,494 of record PNEQ01013935.1, on the reverse strand, counting down.
CTTAATACAGACCGGAAAAACTCAAAAATAAAATTCAGAACAAGACAGATTCCAAACATTTTTTCAACTGTAGTAATATGTTATTATATGTTATAATGTTCAAGGGAACTTTATTTCTTATTTTTTGAATAGTAATTGACATTGTACTCGGATCTTAATTTGCATTAAAAAGCTTTGAACAGGCACTCCAAATTAATAGTCACTCTTGGCCATAATTTGTCTGTAGAGTTGTTACACTGTTTCCTGTCATTGAAGTGAAGTAAATGAGTTATGCTCACTAGCTCTTTGGTCTCAATCTTAGATTTGGATTTGTTTAGAAGTTTTGAATACAATATATTATTTGTCTTGCAGTGTCTATGAATTATAGGGTATGTCCTTCACCACTATCTAATACTACTTATAGGTGTAAATCTACTTACATTTCTCTGGTATCACATCTTATATATGTATATGTCACACCTGCAGTATATATATTTTTATTACATTTTTAATTGTTTTAAAGGTACACACATTAGTTCAGAATATTGGAGATTGTCTTCGAACGTGTAGATCTTATGTTATAACTACATGTTAGTCTGAACAATTATAATATTTTACAAGGTTTATAATGGCACAGTCACGAAATTAAACCTACCAAGTGCGGCAATAAAAACTAAAATGTTTTCATTTAATGAGTTATGTATGTATTCAGGCATGAGAAAATTTATTACTTACTATTTTAGAGTTTTCTCTTTGAAATTGAGATAGATTTTTTTTTATTTATATAATTTTAGCTATCTACATTGTTAACTCATTCCCTGTGTGGAGGTTTACATTAAATCTTACGAATTTCATTAATATCCATGTCTAAACAAACAAGTTAATGGTTTTGTGTAATTTATGTGAATAGCATTCGAGCACATCACTACAGCACTATGCGTCATTTTATTTGCAAACAGATAAGAGTATTAGTCTATTAGCCAGACCCCACTTTTCAATAAAATGGGCTCACTTCGAACATAAAGCTGAGACTTTTATATTTTGTAAATTTGATGCCCTTGATTACGAAAATGAAGACGCGGTAATCGGAATCATTAGCTATATTTCGTATTACTATATTTTAATTAATGAGCGCATAAAAAACGTTATATTCGGGAAAAGATTTGTGTTATTTTTTCTTTATGTGTGTTCAAGTTGTAACGCAAATGCGGAAAATGTTTGGAATGTAATACCCAAATTGCTAAAAAAAATTGCAGCCATTAAAGATAAGCTACGTATCTTTAGGTTGGAGCAAATATGAATGAGTGAGTAAACACATTACCGTTACAACTTTGACAGCCATAGACATGGGCAAGGCAGGTGCCACAGGTGCCTTGGTACAGCCATAAAGGCAAAACAAAGATGTATTGTTGTAAAATTGTTATTTTAGTAGGTTTTACACATATTATTTATAGTTGTTGGGTGGCTGTAGGTACTTTATACTGAAACTAATTAAGTAGTTAAGTTAAGGGTGAGGGTTACGGTTAAGTGAATTATGTTAGTTTAATTATGGTGGCTTGAATCTACATAAGTAGTTACAAACACTACACAGTTGTACGACATACATTTAGGTTGGAGGGGAGCGCTGTTTAAATAATTACTTGTTCTAATCTATGATGGGTGACCCTTTGGACACCTTAGGCCTCACCGTTAGCATGATGCCGGAGGCTGATGATGATTGTGTTGGCTATCGACGGACGGCGGCACGTCGTGGGTCTCGACCCAGGACCATCCTGGCGAGGTGGTGATGGCTGGAAGGCTTGAAGGAGACAGACCCCGATTTCCCCGATACATTACGTTATATTGACACACATCAGTGCCGGTGGGGAGAATCGCTGAGGCCCTTGTCTTGTGCAACCACTGGCCTGATTGCACTGCCGTCGTCGCTAGCCCGTCCTCCAGGCGAAGCTCGTGCTAATCATAACATTGCCTCCAAAGTTACCAAAATGATACGTCCCCGTATCATAAGGGTTGATAGGATCTTGAGATAGCAACCATACTGTATATGGTTCAGTATGTGCTATGGCATTATTGTGGCAGTAGGATATGGAATACGGTTGCTCCTTCAGACAGAAAGGAAAAATTATAGTGAAGGAAAAACTATGGCAGACGGACAGGTAAAGGATCAGCCTTCGTCTCTTGCAATTCTGCTGTTTGCATTCGGTCAGCGCCGAGCTTTGTCGTACTGCTGAAGGTGAAGGTTTGATGAGTGGCCTTGGGTTATAGCTATGACGTGCATATCTTCTTTCGCGAACGCGGCAGACTACTACGAGTGTAGGTCGCGATACGCGCAGCCATTTCTTGACGGTATCTGTTCTGAATGTCCACGTATTGGTGGGTCTAACTAGTTTTCCTACTAACGTTTAGTTTAGTGAACAGAAAAATTGAAATTTAATTGAATACAAATAACATTAAAATATTTAAGAAAAATTTGAAAATAATTTACGCTCCCCTCGCACAAAGAGTATTAAAATGTTGCTGATAAAATTTACAATATTATCACAGTTTACTACATTCTAAATTTACAGATCGGTGTATGAACTATATCGAATGGCCATGATAAGGTATTAGGGTGTGAATTGAGACGGAATAGTTTGAAATTTAGGAGTTTATTAAATTATTACTGTAATAAATGTGTGAAAATATGTCTAACAGAAAAAAAAATGGTGCACCATTCTTCCTAAATTTCAATCAAAGGGATAGGATTACAAGGAACTTACACTGACTTAACACTAAACAACATTATGTACTATTATAATTTTCTTGTAACAAATATGTGATGACATTAACTGGTATTATTAAATTGCATTGTTACAAAATTTTACTTTTTGACTACTAGCTACTATTACAGTCAATATAAATTATGTTTTATGTCAATTATGTGTTTTATATTTTTATGTGATTCTACAAAAAATATTTTTGTAATATGAATGATACATTTACCAAGCGAAATATCTCGTTTTTTTCTAATTACGGGTTACAAATATGTTTAATAGAAATTTATAAACATTTTATAATAGATATTTATTTGTTGTTTGTTCTTTTTTTGCGTTTTGTGCCTTTTTTTCTGAATATTTTATGGTATTGTATTACTTTAATAATGGTTTTATAATTACATTAACTTCAAAACAATCCTGAAGTACATGTATAAAATAAAATTTTTCATTTCTAACTGAATAAATATACTATTTCTTATGTGAGTTCACGAGTGAATATTAAGATTTGATTTAAAATTAAATAAATAAAAATTATTCATTAGCATATATACTTGATATTTGAAATATAGTATTTTGCGTAGAATGAATGTTTTCTCTTAAACTGTTCTCAATACAGTTTTTACATGCGATTGAGATAGTTTGCTGAAGAAATTTTTTTCTCATGTTTGTATTGTGTTATGTGTGTAATTGTTTTTGTGTAACAATCGACCGTGATGTGTAAGTGTTTATAAGTATAGATAGAACTGCTGATGTTACCTGAGACTGTAGAAAGCATACGTGGAGAGAGAGAACCTTGTGTGAGCTGTTAGAGGCTAACAGAAAGTTGTGGTAGATAATGGTTGCTGGCTCAGGTCAATGTTGGCAGCGCTACTTTTGTCTTCGCCGGCTGTTGTCGGATGACCATAGGTCAATGTTCTGTAGGCGTCGATCTGGATCTGGCCTGGTTGTAGTGTCTGATGACCTGCAACTTAAAATACTGGTCTTAGTTCATGTACTAATATTTTTTCTGAAATTTTGTCTTAAAAAATACAGCATTCATTCAGTTATTACACACAACAATTTTTGGTAATTTTATTTAATAAGTATATAAAAGCTCTCCCTCCTTATTATGTCACAAAATTTCTAATTTAGTGTCCGAACGTGGTCTGCTCCTATTGAAATATTACTGTGTGGAAATGTAAAATTATTATTAATACTATATGATGCCGTCACTGTATTAATTTGTTAAATATTCTGCAAAGACATTATTTTATGAATAAAGTACTGTTTAAATTAATTAATATTACTTACTGTGTGTTCGCCTGCTGGAACATTTATTATGTTATTATTATTAACTTATTTTAACTGAACGTATAGATCACTGTGATAAGTATATTAATATTATCTACTGTGTGTGCGCATGTCGGAATATTTATTATTTTATTATGAACTTATTTTAACTGAACATACGGATCACTGTGATAAGTATACTGGTTGTAACATAAATATTATACAAATACATAGGCATATGCAGTCAGGGAAAAATACAGATAGATATATGAAAATATTCATAAGAAAAGTACTTGAGATTTCATAATGTATAGAAATTAACAAAAATTTAAAGACAATTAACTCATACACAAAAAAAACTGCACTCATGACACATCTCAGAAGGGCGACCAGAGTACTCAGGTATCTGGACATAGACAATGTGTCGCTTGCCTACCCCCACAATGACAACGGCTCCCAACGCATCCATGGACGTACCCTATGGCCTGATTAGCCACAGCAACAATAGGGCACAAAGGTGGTCTCTCTAGGGCAGGGCACCACTCCTCCCACAGACCAAAATCGCACGTCACTACGCGCAATTTGCCGACGATAGAAAAGATAAAAGGTAGAAAATATTCCCTCTGAAATGAGAGACTAAACCCTGAAAACCTATATCCCGTTATGTCAAACCAACTGAAGAAAGTCAAAATTTAACTTAATTAATCTCGTTCCAAGTGTACGAGTTATCATTTATGGTATCGGGAAGGAGATACCTATAACTGTAAGTGCGGTTTATAGTTATTAATTTTACTGTATGTAATGTGGATATTAACACTGCTTATGCTGTTTAAAATGCTACATTAAACTAATGTGTGCTGGACTGTGTATTATTATAAAAATTTAACTAGTTAAATTACTATTGTCCATTTAATATGATATAATAAGTATGCTATGATACATAAAGAGTAAATTATTGAATTGGTTACTTTATCCCATATCTGAAAAGCTGAATAAAAGTAGTAAGAGAATGTTACATAAAGTAAAGTAGGTACTTATTCAAGAGAAATTACCGGACTAACACAAGCGAAAAATCGGCTATCTAGCTCACCATAGGGGATCGGAGGCTAGTCGTACTCAGGTATAACTGCCCAAATATCAACTTTGTCGCAATCATGGACCCACAGCTGAAAGTCCAAAACAGCTCCTACTGCCAGCTCTGGCCAGTAGAGCAAAAGAGGCGGTCTCTCTACCCGCAGAGACCAAATTTGCAAATCGAAGAAAAATAAGGAAAACAAGAAGAAGGGATCTCCTAATGGTGAGTACTCACTCTACTGTATAGGTTCCTACCTCACAGTTCTATCACCCGTCATATTCCTCATCGCTGCTGCTGTAACAGACGCTTTACGTCTGCTACCTCAAGATTGGCTAAGTCCTGGACCACAGTTCTGAATGAACATAACGACTCTCATTCTTAGTACTTGTGTTGCCTCATCTTTCTTAAGAGAAAGTGATAGTGAAAGGATAATGAAATGATGTAAAGTGGAAAGAATAACTGAACATCTTCTAACGTATGGGACGGTCACGTTAAGTTAAGTTTATCAACCTGGCTCGCTTCACCGCTCAGCTCATGTTGGTACCCGTGTACGCTGAGTTGCGAATTCGTTGTAACTAGGCCACCGCACCATGCGTGCTTGCGCGCGAACTGGAAAGAAGCTAACAGCGAGAACTCTGCCTTCCGTACGGCAGCGAAGTAGTACTAACATGAACAATTAAAAACAAATTAAATAACTGTGTGGCATTACATTCACAACTAAATTACTCGCATTAGCGACCTAATTAATGCTACTAAATATTAACTGTATTTTAAAATTACTACATGTTTTGAATGTTATATTATATAGTGAACGTGGTAATTAACTATTCTAATGAAATCACGTACTTACAGCACACACAGAGGAATAATTAAAATATATCTGCATACAAAATTTATAAAAAAAAATTTCGCAATAAATTTACTTAATTGTTTTAAATTGCTATAGTAACTGTATTATTATATCTCAAAATCTATTTACTGATTGAACTATTTAAATAATGTTTTAACAGCAACTAAAATGGAATATTTTATCATCATAATAATTTGTATTGGTTTGAACACAAATTTTAATATTATAATTGAGAAATTATACTGGTTGGGTGGGGAAATTAATTCAATTAATCAATGTTAATTAGTTAATTGGGGGACGGAGGCTGATTTATATTTTTGTTTACTGAGGCATTAATTTAAAGATCCAACCATTGGAGTTTTGACTTTACATTTATACGAGAATTTACAGGCGGGTGGGTGGGGAAATTAATTAAATTAATAATTTGACTAAATTTTAAGTTGATTTATTTGGGAGATGGTGGCTTGGCTGTGAGAGGTAAAGGAGCTTGAGGCGCTTACACCAGTGTTGTAAAACATAATTTAGGTTGAAGGAGAGCGCCTGTTTAAGTAATTACTTGTTATACTTAATGATGGGTGAACCTTTGGACACCTTAGACCTCACCGTTAGCATGACGCCGGAGGCTGATGATTGCGTCGGCTATCGACGGACAGCGGCATGTCGTGGGTTTCGACCCAGGACCATCCTGGCGCGGTGGTGACGGCTGGAAGGCTTGAAGGAGACAGACCCTTTTTGCCTTGATACATTGCATTATATTGACACACTTCAGTGCCGGTGGGGAGAATCGCTGAGGCCCTTGTCTTGTGCAACCCCTGACCTGATTGCACTGCCGTCGTCGCTAGCCCGTCCCCCAGGCGAAGCTCTTGCTAATCATAACAGTATGTAGTACATTATGATCGGTGGAGCTGCGCACGTGACGGTCACTTCTAATATCTAGTTCCTGTCAAATGACATAGAATGCGCGCGCGGTACACTAGTCCACTCGCACTTAGGCCTACAGTAGCCAGAAGTGTATTCGTGTACGTTTTTCTTGGCTAGATGATTTATTTTACTTATGATAGTATTTTTAAGTGATTCACATAATTACATTACACACTTTCAGTCAAACGTTTTCAAACATTTCAAACTCAGCGAGTGCCCTCCGAGGGCAGGCCAAGTAATAAACGAGGTCTTGTACGAAAGTGTTGTAGTAGTATGTTTTATGAATTGCCTAATTTCTTAATAAATCATCTCCAAATATTCAAATATCCCGATGGTATCAACGTTCTATGCCATCAGAGGGTAGCCACCTCTATTACGTATTGTGGTAAGGCTTGTAGATATCAACCAGCTATTGCGTTAGGGTTGAAGACCCCATTAGCAATGTTGAAGATATTGTTTGTTTATGTCAAGTGGTGAATCATTTTTCAGACAAGTACGAACATAATGAATAACAAATTGACGCAGTATGTAAATGGCACTTATGCAAGGTATCGGAATAATAATAATGTTACAGGAAATATTCTGCAAAATGATATGTGAACAGTAATACAACTGTTAGTTACAGAAATGTCCACTCATGTTCACACTCATGTCGTACGTCTCAAACAATACGGTACCTTCGTTTCCAGCAGTTCCTTCCTGGCCCTCTGTAGCAGCAACCGAACCTTTGTGTGCGTTTTACACGAAAACGATAGGTCCTAGACAGTTGCAACAACAGGACATTTTTCGTCGCACAGGTCTTATTACACAATACACCGTCTTAAATTGTTCACATATCCTGACGTTGACAAAGTTGTATGCAATTAGAGGGTAGGCTCCCCCGCTATTTTCATAAGGGAGGAAGGTATCAACCAGACTTTGCTGCTGGTTTGAAGATCCCAATAGCATTAAGCAATGCTGAAAATATTGTATTGTTATGTCAATTAGTTTCCGATATTTTGGGAAAATACGGTTTTCAAAATTTTAATTGGGGGCTCATAACTCCCTTCATATTACACTTATGTGGATAGTGTATGTTTTCGTCTTCTTTTTTCGAGAGGAACACGCATGCGATGTTTGTCCCCCTATTTAAGAAACACCCTGCATATTGATATATATATATATAAAACTGAGCAACTCCTACATACCACAGTCACTAGCTAATTTGTTAAAAAAAAAAGAAACTCAAAAAAGTATTGGTTCTTTATTTATGCTCCTTTGTGAAACTAGGCCTATCATTTTTAATCGTAAAAGATATCATGTACTGTAAAATTGTAACACTGATGTCTTGAAAATTGATTTTAATATGAAGCCCTTTTAATTGTTGGATAATTTTTTACTTAGGACAGTTTATACAAGCAATTTCTCAATTACAACACATGTATGTGACAGTTTTACTGTACCTCCGCTCTTTTAGAATTCAAATACAAATATTCTTACAAAGATAATAAATAGTGTATTCTGGACTTGGTTTCATATGGAAGATTAATTTCATTTCCTAACAGAAATAAATTAACTAAAATTATTTACAGCAAATTATGTATCAATTGTTTGTCCTCAGTTATCATTTGTAATACATATTTATTCATATTGAATATGCAAAGAAACTTATATTCCTCAATAATATAAAGAAATGATAAATTTGACTCTAATAAACATTATCTACTTATTTTTAAATTACGTGAATCACTTTACACAACAAATGTATAATATTGAACTTTCTCATTGCTAACTTATTACTGTATACAAAAGAAAACACTGGCTGATCGACACATAAGGAACAGATTAAATTGATTGACCTAACAAAATATAGTATTTACGGTAGTTTGACATGAGGGAAGTGTTTTCAACATGGCTGCCATGTTTTATACGTTTATCATAACGTTTCATATGTGAGGAATCATTTCACCTAATTTCACCAAACTCGGTAAACATAGCCTATACCACCTTCTATCCTGACTGTACTCTTGTGTATAACGATCATACTTTGTTAATGTTTTCAAAATTGCAGCGATTTTTAGCATATTGTTAGAAGTACCAGAATTATTCTTCAGAATATCACCAATCCTGGTACACGTATACCAAACAATAAGCTGACTTGAATTTGTAGTACTTCTTCCAGTTTGTGTTAATCATTTCATATTGGTAGCCATTATTATGTTTTTAGCATAGTATGGCAAACCACAGGACCTTTTATTTTAAATTCATTAAATCTGGTAAATACATACTATATACAAATCTTAACTTAATTTTGTGTTTTTCAATAAAATTATGTTTGTTTTAAACATTGCGGAAATTTTTAATATTTGTAGCATAGTGTTTTATATATTAGGAAATTTTTTCAGAATTTCATAAAAATTGGTGGACATATACGACATGCAAAGATGACTCCACTTTTGTGTATTTGAAACATATTATGTTCATGTTTTCAAAATAGCGTATTATTTATAAGTATAGTATAAATTATGAGTAATAATTTTTTTAACTTTATCAAACTTGGTACGCGTTTAGGGTACTACTATTTACATAGCTGTCTTTACTTTTGTGTTTTTCAATCACACTACATTTATGTTTTTAAAATGGCGGAAATGATTATGTATTTTAATTGTATAAGCCTACATAAACTAGGAAATAGTTTTCAGAAATTATTAAATTTTTTACAAAATTTTACTCTATAGAAAATATAATTAATTAATGTTTTTTTTTATTTCTTTTATCGCATGTTCATTGTGTCATAATGGTGGCTATTTGTACAGTGTTATTACAATATGACATGTCTGAGGAAACATTTTCTTAAATCTCATCTAACCTGGTACATGTACACTACATGCAAAGCTGACTTTATTGTTGCGTATTTAATGCTGAACGTTTAATATTTATTAAAACTTAAGTTCCTTAAACCGCTGTAAACCAATTTCAATACGCTAACGCGTACCATACGATTTCTTATTAAAAATACATGGACGTGTTCTATCAAACTTAGTACGATATGACCTTCATTAGAGGATATTTGATAACCATTAAACTTGTCAACACTCACTAGTCATTACACATTATGAATGTTAAAAATGTTGGTTATGTATATATTTAATAAAAATACCATCTTCAGTTGAATAAATAAGAGAGTTGGGATGTTCCTAAACATTTTTATTAAAACTAAAAGTTCAATATTTACCAACTTAATATTGTATTTTTTATGAACAGAGAAAATAGTTGAAAATATTGTATCGCCTCAAAAATACTAGGCGAATATTTGTTAATTTACTTCAATTAACAAATTAGATTTTCCCTTTTTCTGTACCAATCAAGGCGAACCTAACATTAAGGATATTGTTTTGTATATAAGTGATATAATTTTGTGCGTCATATTCATAGAAACTTTAAACATACCAGAACATTAATTAACCACGTTTTGCCGCAGAATCAAACGAAAATTGAAAACTAGTAAGGGAAGCTTAAAATATTAAAATTGCCACACAAGTCCGTACGTGTACCGAAGATACTTCTCTCCAACTTTTTGAAGCGTGAGTAGTATATATTTGATTAGAATCACTTAACAAAATACTTTTATTAATTAATTTTGTTAGAAAATATGTGAGTAAAATCAGAACATAGCATGCACGTGAACTTTGTAAACTAATTTCACAGGACTTAACCACATTAGTAGTGAAATTATCACGTTTTATAGTCACACATACAATTTATTAATATTTCTCTTTCGAACATTTATCGTTAGAATAAATTACAGTGTTCATTCCACACGAGCGAAGTTTATCATAAACGTAATAATTTCTACAAAAAAAACATTTAAAGATAAACGTGCTCATTTATTTTAATCTTGAGAATAATATTTGTTTATTATTTACTTTTCGCTATAGAAAGAGGGCTAAAAATATGAATGTAAATTTTTAGGATGATTTATAAAGAAATTCGTATCATTGAGAATGTTCGTTAATTTTTAAATGAAGAAAACAACAACAATTTTAAATAAAATCTCTCTCCATCATAAGTTTCAAGAGAGCGGCAAGGCTTCGTTTCACATCGTCACTGCAGTAGCTTCTAACGAGCGACGAGAACTTGTTGGAGTTGTCGGGAGTGGTGACGTCACCCGGTACCTGCTGCATGAGAAGAGAGTAGTGGCGAGGGTCCAGCATTGTTACAGGCAGGAAGAAGATAGCGACAACGAAGCCGTGCACCGAGTACTTGCGGAAGTCCTTCATGAGAAGCTCGGCGGGATATTCGACTTCGAGGACAGCCCGAGAACATCCCAGGAGCCTCGCCATTGTGTCCAGTACTGAAGAGTGGTACACAACTACAAGTTCCTCCCAGGGGAGCTGCCACACCTCCGGCAGCGAGCTCATGAACAACAGCAGAGATATGTCGATGGCTGGGGAAGAGTACGTCTTCAGCTGCAAGTCGATGAACCTGGCCGAGGTGGGCTTCATGGCGACGTCGTACTGGAACAGAATGTTGTTGCGATGGAAGTCGCCATGACAGCAGACTGCCAGTGGCTCCTCAGGCTCCATCAGCTTCCAGAACACGTCGGCCAGGTCAGCTACTCTCTCCAGCTTCCCCGAGAACCTTTCAACTTCCACCGGATAAAACTTCCGGAACGACTCCGCGGCAAATCCAAGGAAATCCTTTATCATAGGCGAGATCTCGCTGCAGATTTCTTTCGTTCTGGGTTGCTGCACGCCATTGACGACATTCAGAAAAGAAGCGCAGTCGTTCTTCTTGGCAACATAGGAGAGTGCATGGAACCTACCGAGCTCTCGTAAAGCCACAGTGACGTGGGTCGCGTCTAGTAGCCCCACAGCATGGGCTAAACCTCGCGGTCTTAGGTCTTTGACGGCAATGAGGGCCTGGAAGTCATCGTGGTAAGTGCAGAATATTCCAGGGAAGAGCTCACCAGCCACGTCACTTGCCCCGGCTGAAGACGCGAGGTAGGGCAGGACCTCGTCGTAGAAGTGTCGCTCGTTGAGGTACTGCTGGTTGAGGTTCCTGTAAGTGCCGCGAGGAGAGCGGGGCAGCAGCTTGACGACTAACGGCTCACCAGCCACGGACGCCTCGTACAGATCGGACGCGAACCCGCTACCCGTCGTTGCTTGGAAAGATCGCACAGTTACGTGGACGTCTGAGCGGCTGGTGTCTTCGAGGTGTCTTCGCAGGACCCGCTCTATCCACACCAGCTCCGCGGTCTGCTCCGACATCGCTCACACACGTGTCACAGTCGACTGTCGACCCAGCACTGGCTGCACATTGCCCGCGGCGATAACTAGTCAAGGACGAGCCACAATGTGACGTTCACAAGGCCACGTATCAAAGCCAACACTACATTCTCTCACAGGTGATAAGATCCGGTACTTCAAGCACGTCATTTTCCTCGTGCGACTGTTACTACCTATACACAATCATAGCAACGTTTGCTTACACAACTAATCTATGTATATAAAAATGAAAGGTGACTGATTGACTGACTGACTGACTGACTGACTGACGTATCAAACTGCAGCCCAAACCACTGGACCTAGAATCGTGAAATTTTTTGTGGAGGTTCCCTTCAGGTCGTAGGCGAGCACTAAAAAGGGATTTTTCGAAATTCGACCTCTAAGGGGGTGAAAAGGGGTGAAATGTGTTTCCGAAGAAACGTTGATAGAGCTCGAACCCGACGGCCAATCATCGTGATTTTTACTTAAATGGGACACTCGTAAAAATGCATATTAGCCATTTTAAGGATTTTTCGAAGTTCAACTTTTAAGGAGCTGGAAAGTCGTTAAATGTGTTTCCAATCAACTATCGATATCTATCGAACCCTTCGGGTTAGAGAGTTAATATTGACTTCAAAATATTGCTTACGTAAATACCCAAAAAGTAGTTTTAGGTTTTTTTGAAATTCGACCCCCAGGCAGTAAAAAGGGGCAAAATGTGTTTTTAATGAATCGTCTTTATCTTTGAAACACAATTGGCTATCGTCGTGATTTTAACTTTAATTGGTTACTTTTACAAATGTCTATAGCAGGACTCAAAATCGTTTCGAAATTCTTTATTTAAATGGGTGAAAATACGTGAAATGAGTTTTCGATTATCATTCCATATCTATCGAATCAATCGAGATATCGAAGTACTCTTTGCTTTAAATTGGTGCTTTTGTAAATATCCCAAGTACCATTTAAAATATATTTTCCGAATTCGACCCTAAACTGGTTAAAAATGGGGTAATATGAGATTTCGACTCACATTCGATATATATCGATCCCATCGTTTTTTATATAGAGACGTGATTTTTGTTTAGGATTGATGCTTACTCAAATACCTAAAAAGTCATTTCAGGAATTTTCGAAATTCGCCACCTAAGGACGTGAAAAGAGGTGGAAAGTGGTGAAAAGCGTTTTCAATTAATCGTCTGTATATCTTGAACCCAGCGGGCTAATGTTGTGTTTTTTACGTCCACGAGATACCAATAAATTATTCTAAAACGTGATTCAAGGGTTTTTCGAAATTTACTCTCTTAAGTGGTGAAAAGACCTTGAACTTGTTTTAGATAAATCCTCGATATCTATCGAACCCGTCGAGATATACAATTAATTTTTGCTTCAGGATGATGA
>PNEQ01013931.1:0-52240 GCA_003012365.1 Medauroidea extradentata | reverse complement strand
CACGCCAGACTGCCGTCTTCCGCAAGTCAACCAAATTGATTTAGTTTCGCCAACCAAATCATTTAGTCCATCGGAAAAAAATTGTTGGTTCAAAGCACTTCACTTATAACTAACAATATTATTTTGTTGACAAGTTGTAACGAGTTGTTTGTTTACACAAAATATTTATTCGACGTCCTGTAGTAACCAAATATACGTTTGGCACAAACAAATTGCGTTTAAATGAATAATTTGGTCGAGGCAAATAATAAATTTTGTTTGGAGGACTCCAAGCTTGGTCTTACCAACAAAATATTGTTTAGCTGAAGCAAACATCACCTAAACAAATATATTTAGTATAATGAAACAATTCTTTCTCTCAGTGCACTGCAGGAAATTAATGTCGGAAAGCGATAGAAATAAAAATACTCGAACAGAACCGACTATAATTTGACCCGTAAGTCCCTACCCGTGCTCACGCTAAGGCTCTCAGGTAGGCAGGCAGTGTCCTTGATAACTTCTTAACGTTCGAGACTAAAAGAATATCTGACGTACTGAAGCGAAGTAGAGTAAAGATATTTGGGCGGTTCTTAACAGCTATAGTGTTAAGTGCAGATGAGGTGAAAGATGTGAACATAGAGCAGCACTGGACTGCAAGGGCGGAGCACGTGGGACATTCCTGAGAAAACCCTCTGACCAGCGAAATCGTCCGGCACGATTCCCACATGAGAAAATTGGGTGTGACCCGTTCGTGGACTGAACTAGAGTACCTCTTTGGTGGAAGACAAGTGCTGTGGCCAGTTGACCGCCGCGGCAGCTATGCGGGTGTAAAGCAGTGATGGAATAAAGGGCGGGGGAGAGGGGTAAGAGCGAGTTTCTCATGGAAACGAGCCGGCCAACTGTAACTTCTACCAAATTTCCCCACATACTAAAATTAAGAACGAGTGTGATGGAAATCTAACTCGGGTCAACGAGGTGGGAATAAATTAATAAAAATCGTCAATGACCATTAGAATATTCGAGTGAGCATCTTTACAAAATCTCAATTGGTGGACTGAATACTTGACACGCGATGCACGTTTAAATGCAACATTTACTGTGGCGTGGCTACGACATACGTCCCTCGAGCTTTCTGTGTTCTATTCCTGGAGAAGTTATTTCTGATTTTCACATATGCTGTACGTGACGGACGTTGCAGTTGGCTGGTGCGTTATCTCGGAAAATATTCCTGCTTACTCACCATCATTTTCCACCGTTGCTAAATATATCATATCATTCTCACCACTGCTCCAGATCTTGCTGTTAGAAAGCTGTGCATGTTATGTTAATAATGAATTCGATAAAAATATTTTAAAAGTAACGTAATACTCTTACATAAGAACACATACACATTATATATAATTCATTAAATATAATTATCTTTAATATATTGTTTTTCATAGGAGCAAACCTCACAGTTTTTAGCCTACGTTCCGAAAGAAAAAGCAGACTTATGAGATCACCTATCTCTTTGTGTGTCCGTGTAGGTGTGTGGGTGGCGTGTTGGGTGGGTATGTGTTTGGGTGTCCTTCCTAAAACTTTTGAACTAGCAGTCCGAATTTCATCAACCTGCGTACACGTATAGTACTTAGTAACCTACTATATTTCGTACATATTTTCAAAATGGCAGCCATTGTAACATTTTTCGATCAAGTTAGATACATAAGGAGCCATGTTTTATAATTTCATCAAACTTGACTAATGAATACTACATACAAAACTGACATGACTTTTGTGTATTTCGTTCATCCTGTGCTTATATTTTTGAAATGGTGGCCATTTTCGTATTTTCAGCATAGTGTTACATTTCTAAGGAAATGTTTTCAGAATTTCACCAAACTAAGAACACACGTACCACATACAATGCTGACTTTACTTTTGTGTATTTGATTTATTATGTAGCCATGTTTTCAAAATGGCGGCCATTTTCATATTTTTAGCATAGTATAACACATCTTGAGAAATATTTTTCAGAATTTTATCAAACTTGGCACACATATACTCCCATACAAAGCGGACTTGACATTTGTATATTTCGTTTATCATGTGTTCATATTCTCAAAATTTTGTCAATTTTAATATTTTTAGCATAGCGTTTCTTATCATAGGATATATTTTTCAGAATTTTATCAACTTTGGTTCACATATACTACACACAAAGCTGACTTTTACATTCGTTTATTTCGTTCTTCCTGTGTTAATTTTTTTCGAAATTGTGGCCATTTTTATATTTTTGCATACCATACAGTACACATATACAGATAGTAAGGTGACTTGACTTGTGTATATTTTATTCGTCCGGTTTTTATATTTCTATAAATGCGGCGATTTTTTTTGTTTGACATAATCGAGAATTTTTTTTCTATTTTTAATAATTTTGATTTTTATATACTGCTTGGAAATTTGACTTGACTCTTGATTGCTTTTTTAGTTCACTTTATGTTAATATTTTCCAAACGGGTGTAATTTTTTATGTTTCGAATAATTTGACATATCTGAGAAAAAAAATTATATACTTAATTTTAGTAAACTGAGTACGCATATAATACTTAGAATACTGACTTGACTTTTTTTGTATTTCGTTAACAGTGTGTTCATATTTATGCAGTGGCAGCCATTTTTATATTTGAGCAAAATATGACATATTTGACGAACTATTTTCACGAAGTTTATTCATCTTGGCTAGAGCCCACGATTTTTGGTGAAAAGAATTCTGCAACAATTTGTTCCAATGCATTGCTTCATGGCTAGTGATTGGCTGTTTTTAACTCTCAGCGTCTCGGGGATCTACCTGCAAATCACAGAAGTGCGGCGTCGCAGTAACCTTCTTCCCGTTGACACAGTCAAATGAGCCACGTCTACATTCTGCCAATAACGACGAAGCAGAGTTGCATGTGTGCACGTAAGGCATTGAAACAAACTGTTGCAGAATTCTTTTCACCAAAAATCGTGGGCTCTAATCTTGGCACGCATATTTTAATCAGTTGACTGGACCTTTGTGTATTTCATTGATTATTTGGTAATATTTTGAAAACGGCTGCCATTTTCTTATCTTTATGGTAGAAATACATTTTAAAATTTTGTTCTCTAATTTTATCAAACTCGGTACGCGTGTATTACTTTGTAAGCTGACTTATCATTTGTACATTTCGGTATTCATATGTCTAAACTGATAGTATTATTTACAATTCCTAGATGTACCTAACGATTTTAATTTTGACTGGATTTGTTTGTATGGACATACTCCATTGCGAAATATTCCAGTTTCCTCAGAGAAATATGCATACCGGGTCCATACCGGGCATTGATATGATCTTTGAAAGAACTGTGCAATGGGAGTTCATGACTGGATTTGTATGTATGGACATACTCCATTGCGAGTATGTCCATACAAACAAATCCAGTCATGAACTCCCATTGCACAGTTCTTTCAAAGATTTTTATTTTCATGGTTAATTTACACCGACTTTGAGGAAAGTATGCTTACCAGCCATGCTAGTAACTTTGTTTAGATTTTTCGCGCAAAATACCGTAAATGATGTTCTAAAAGTAAACTGAAGTAATTCACAATATTTTTGTAGAATAGTTGTACATTATTTTGTAAAATGCCCTCATACGATTGAGATTGTGTATTATACCACTGCACATAATTTCAATTTTTTTCAGAGCATTGTGTTAACGATCTTTTGCGCTCTTTGTACCCGAGTAAATAAAAACTACTGAGCATTGCCTTAAACGTTCACCTAATCTCTCTACGCCACTTAATATTCATTAACGTTAGTTACACGTTGCTGCAGAAACATTTGCCTTATACATTTGACACTGGCAAACATATTACTGTATATTTATTAGGCCTTACGTCTCGTCGACAGCAAGGTTATTAGAGACGGTTACACACAAATTTACACAAGGACATAAAGTATGGAAAAAGACGACCATGGCCTATGTTACCGAACCATCCCAGAATTCGCATGAGACGATTTCGGGAAACCATGGAAATCAGGATGCCAGGAGATGGGAATCGAACCTGTGTCCTCCTGAAAGCAAGTCCAACGTGTTATCGTTGCGCCACCTCACTCGGTCCTGGCAAACTAAAATCACTTGTTTTTATCGCAATGTTTAGGAACTAACAGCTACATTGCTTAAAAATGCTTTATTATTTTAAAATAAGATTTTTCTTATTTGCATAGGAATAAATGTAACAATTCTATCACAAATATTCTACAAAATTTATTTTACAAAAATAAATATGAGAAACGAAATAGCAGAGAGACGCTTTGACTATGTCTCATTCTGGTCAACTGGTCCTGATTTCTACATGTTTAAGCGAACATGCAGTTTATACGTCACACGAATCTTAAAAATCTGCTAGATCGCATCAAAACTCCTTAGCTGGTTTAGTGGACGTTGCTGTGTCTACTTACCTGCAATAATTCTCGTCATCGATAATGGCCCTCGGACTTAATTGAATCGGGAATTTGCAAAACGGACCAAGTCCATTTTTTTAGCAAATTCAGGTTATACGAGATTCCGACTCTCCGAAGTATTCTCTTGGCTGTCAGCAACAAAAGGAACCAAGTACTATACAAGAAATACGTTAAAAAAGCTAGTAAATATGTGTGGAAGTTGCAAAAGGTGCTAAGTCGAGGACTTGGGACCTTCTGTTAATGTCAAATTATATGGGCATCACAAGGACATTTCAAGCCTCTATTTTAAAGGGTTTTGTTACTTTTCCAATAATGAATACCCAGGACAGTTAAGACCTATTGTAATACCAACAAACTAAGCCTACAAAAATGGAACTGTACCGATCAAAAAATCAAAACTTGAAAGCATTCTAAAATGTTTGCATTATGTTGCAACTTATAACGAAGCGGTCACATTCTATGACAATATACTACATTGGCCTGCCATGGCCAATAGACATGTCGATGAATGTGGCAATGGTGCGTTTTTAATGACTTATATTATTGTCATTGAAGAATATGTTTCCCTGTTGTTTGATAGATTTTTAACTACATGTACCAAGGTTCCGTTTTCTCTGATAGTGTAATTCATAGCGTTGCTTTATTGGTATAAGGTATCAGGTAATTTTGTGTTTGCAAAACATGTTACGTTGTAACATATTATTAGTCTGTCATTGGAATATACAACATTGCACTAATATCTACTTAAGACATTATGCTTTATATTACATTATTGTAATGAACGTTATTTCATTCGCAAAAATATACGAAGTCATTTAACTTTATTAATTTACATAAAATAAAAGACAAAATAATTTATGTGTGAATTATGTTTCATATTATTCCACAGACACTATGTTTTCTGGTTATCGATTATTGATAACCCGTTTCATTCCCAGATCCACAATGATAAGTTTTTTGTTGTTTCCCGACAATCTTCTCACTTGGACTTGGTCCCTTTTGCAAATTCCTGATTCAATTCTAGGTTTCTTGGGTTGTCTATCGTAACCTTTCGATACTGATTCTGAGTGACAACACTTCACCCGATAGTGAAGGAAACAACTCGAAGCTCTTTTGAGTGCAGTGTCGGTTCGTCGCCCTCTTACTTCGGAAAAATTCGTGTTATCGACTTCCTCATCTATCAGTTTCCTCCACCAACTTAACTTATAGGTAGTTAACAACTTACTAGACAAAAACAAATACTTGAAATTTTACAAACAATTACACGAAAAATAAATTTTGGCCTAAATATCACTCTTGTATGTTAAGTGTCTTAATATATTAGTAAGAATGCAACTCTCTGGTGTTGGGATTCATATAAGTAAAATAGAGTATATTTTTACAAACTATTTACATGGGATATTTTGTACGCAGCGTGTTTTCGTTATGTTTCGTTTGATCACAACTCTCCACACTGATTGCTGCTAGGAACTCGCCGAACAATATTATACTACAGAACTTTTCGTAGTATATTTAATATGCCGATTATATATATTTATTTATTTATGTCTTATTAAAAGGTAGTGCTCAATTACACGATGCAAGAAGTCCTGTC
Source organism: Medauroidea extradentata (assembly GCA_003012365.1). Classification (NCBI taxonomy): domain Eukaryota; kingdom Metazoa; phylum Arthropoda; class Insecta; order Phasmatodea; family Phasmatidae; genus Medauroidea; species Medauroidea extradentata. The sequence continues at coordinate 46,201 of PNEQ01013931.1, read as the reverse complement.
TAACCACTGGCGAATAATTTTATTGTTACATTAACATGACGTTAATGTAAAATAATGTTAAATAGTCACAGAAATACCTTCTAAAAATAAATTTTGTTATGATATTTCAACGTTAAAATATACTATACACAACATTGGACGTATTAAAAAATCTGGCGTTTCTGTGACGATTTAAACTTCAAAAGCACGTAATTTCGTTAGTAGCAACCCAACGATTCTAACTACATGTCCACATCATCCCGTGAAAGTCTGAGAACTCATTTTAATCTGCTACCTAACATGGTACGTGTATTGAAACAAAAACTTAAGAATTTGCACAGTTTCAGCACTTCGAATATTATTTAAGATACAGTAAAATTCATTGCATACATCTGTAAAATTTTAAGCGCGATTTGGTCAGATTTATAATTTCATCACGCACACATCCTTTAAAAGTACTCACATCCGTGCGAAAAATTATCTGTAAAATAAAATTATGGCAAAGGGGAATTGAAATTTACGAAAACCGGCGCAGAGCCCAGATTTTGGCTTTCGTCGGGAAATAATATATTTCTACGTACAAGTTAAGTATGGTATGCCCTTCAGGCAAGACAGTTACGTACGAGGGCATGTGTAATATTTAATTGAGTGTATCACAGTTAGCGGTTTTTTTTATTAAATAGGAGTTGGATATGTAAATGTTTTTGACTCGCTCTTCGTGCAATATGATAACGAGCGAGGGCACGTGAATAATCGTCAGCAATAATGAAAACGAGATGAATAAATGTTAGTAGCAAATATAATATATGGTTGTAATTTGTCCTTTATACTCATCTTTATTGAAAACTGACGTATCACGTGTATTAATTGAGCTAAAGGTTTTTTTTTGTGCAGCGCGTATTTTAAATATTTAAAATATATTTTTGGGCAAAATTTCTCTTCATATATATTTTGGTGGGTGATGTGCTCTCTCTCTCTCTCTCTCTCTCTCTCTCTCTCTCTCTTGTATGGCCCACGTAACCTTTTGCCGTAAATAATATATTTTTATTAAGTATTGCTCTGCTGAAATAAAAAGGCTTATCCGCAGCGGTTTAGCAGTAATAGTAAATTGTACCCACTGGTTTACGGAAGGTCTACAAGCTCAGTGGTACAATAGCCGAGTTAAAAGTAAAACGGAAATTAAAACTCTGGACCTTATGTTGTGTATAAGTGGTCGTCATTATTAGGCATCTTTCGTTAATTAAGATATAACTTATTTGTGCGCACAAAATATAAATGCAAAATAAGCTTTAATACAATTAGTAGGCCTAAGTGATAGAAAATTGTACGACATGAGGGAGTATAAAAACCATTTTGTTTTGAATTACACTTTCTAATAATTTAATATAGATGACAAGAATGTACTGTGTCAAGAAGACAGCTTCTAACATAAGAATACTTGTCTCGTATGGTTGGAATATAATTAAGTGACGGCTTTCCATGTTTTTGCATAGTTCTAGAGTTACAACGTGCTATATTTTCAATCTGTTAAAAAAGTGTTTCTTCGGAATGTTTAGATTTTTACCTACTGTCCAGTAAAATGGTTATTTTGAAACTGACTACTGAAGAACGTGCCTCATATTCCCACGATACCTCGCATTCTTTCCCCGGGCCATCATTTAGTGATCTCTACTGAGGATAACCATATGACGGTGTGCAGGTGCGTCCGCTGGTACAACCACTTAGCGAATATCACAAAACGCTATCAGAAGAATAAACAACATTGGCGGCTCGAAGGTTGTTGTCAGTTAGGGCACAAGTTGCAAAGAACTCTACAGAATTGTGCGCTAGTTGACGCTATAGCCACTAATACGCTGGTATGTAGGTGCCGCTTATTACTGATTGGTCACAACAGAATAAGTAGCCAGTAGATATTTCATGGCCATTGGTAAATGGTGGCACGTTGACACAAGTGTATAGTTCTCGGCAACTTGTGCGCTACCTGGCAACAACCCTTGAGCCGCCACTGCTGAAAAGAGACAGTCAGCTGAAACCACCAATATAGTGCATTAAAGCATTATCGGTGCGACAAGGAACCTATAGGCTGTTCGGTATAAGCTGAGAACTCAGAAAAACTTGTAATTAATTAGAAATAGGTTTTAATGGGCCAACAGATGTTAAGTTTCGAGAGTGTTGCAACGTTTACACTGTTTTTTTTAAGTTGCATGTATGTTTTCATGTTAAAAATGTAAAGTTGACTACAAAACAGCTGAAATAAATCTTAATCAAGTGCTCACTTTATCGTGAATGGCCTATATCAAGATCGTTCAGCTATACATGTGTCGGAATAGGTCTCAATGAATAGTAAATTTCTGGCTGTGACTGTCGGTGCGCGGAAGCTGTGAGTGTCTTGGGGAGGAGGGGGGGGGTTCCCAGCGAGGCGAAGCAGCCGTACTGAAAAAAGTGTACGACTGCAGAAATAGCGGCAGTTATGACTCTTGTGTCGCCTGTTGGGTTGAACTGAGAGTTGCGCCAGAGTAAGAAAATATTAATATTGTCATAATGTAATTATCAAGAGTAGGCTAAGATATTTCGAACGTTACGTTTTTAGTAGCTTTATTTGACAACTAACATCTATGATAGAATCAGTTTTTATTACATTTATTGGGTGGTTGTAAAAAGTTCTGATTTAATAAATATTAATATCGACCATAGGACTGTGAATAATAATATGCAATAGTTGTATAACGCTATAAGTAGTTAACACTTAAGACCAGTTTACACCGAAAAAATAACAGTAACAATGTTAATTACAAAATGTTTGTTACAAAATGTTATCAAAAAATTCGAATCTATCACACTATTTTTTAGCAATGTTGATATCAAATGTGTTTCAACAATTCTGAAAACAGCAATGTTTATAACAAAGTTGTAAGAATGATGACCGAAAATTAATAACAATGTTGATGACAAAAATGCCTACAACATTGCTGAGAACATTGATAGTAACATTTCTTAACAACATCGTTTGCTCCAGACTTCCTTAGAATAGGTCGGGAAAATAATGTTGTCAACAGTGTTGGTAAAAATATTATTAACATGTTTCTAAAATTCATAACACTTGTTGCTAGCAAATGTTTTCAACAAAATGTTATTAACAAATTTTAAATTTTTCTATAAATACTAACAACTGTAATAACAATATGTTGACAACAATGTCGATAACATGATCTTCCCAAAAATTATCAAGCATTTTTACAATGTTGTTAAAAACTTTTTGGAAAACACATGTTATTAATAATGTTATCGTTGGTGTAAACTAGGCTTTAAAGAAATGATTTTCTTAATTTTCAGTTAATGTAAACTAATAAAGCTAATCAAATGAAGTGTGAATTTTATAATTTGTTCAGTCTTAATGTAAAATTTGCCAGCGATTAATCTTCTTTATTTGAATAAACACCTTAACAATTATTTTTATGACAGACATGTAAATACACCATTACACTTGACACTCATAATTTCACTGTGCACCATCGTTTTATATCACACTGTACTAGAAGTTGACACTTGTTAAATTTTCTTATTAACTCAATTGTGCTAATGATATACTAAATAAAAGTATATTTTATGGAGATTTAAATATTTAAGTAGTTACGTCTTTATTACACATACAGTATTTAATAAACATAAAATTTTAAGTTAATTAATTCCACTCGGTAGTATACAACATAAAATTGTCTCATACTTGTTCTATCTGGTTTTGTACATCTAGGGCCAGATCTATAAACGGCTTTCGAATGACAACCAACTGCTATTCCCATAGAGAAAGCATTGGTGAACAGTTGGTTGTCATTCGAAAGAGGTCTATACTTTCGGCCCCTAAGGTCGTCTTGAAATTAGATGTATAGACAATTTTTTTTGTTAATCTGTTGTACTTACTCTTTAATTACCAGTAAATTCTATGAATATAAATAAAAATCCTTATTTTCTCAAAAAGATACAGTTTGGGTTACTATAAATTTTCACCGAGAAAAATAACCAAAATTTCTCAAAGTTTTTCGATCAGTTTCGAGAAAATAGCTTTGAAATTGCAGCTTTTTCTTTCCACTGCTTCCTCTTGAGTCCTAAATTTAGTTGGAATTGTGATTGAATTTCTCAATCTTTTGATTCAGAAGCGAGTGAGTTTGAAATTTGAAGGGAAACTGTGGCTTTTAATTGAATTTTTATGTTTTTAAGGTTTTTGTCGCAGTTCTTGCACATTTGTTAGTGCGTATGTTTCTGCCTATAAACAATGCGTTAATCTCCAGAACTTACCAGATCCGGTAATGGTTTAATACACAAAATTTGAGATACTGACACCACACTAACATTCGACAACCCTGAATACTTGCCTTATTTTTATCAATATTTTAAGGCAAGGTTTATTCATCAAATTAATTTAATTCTTTTATTATATGCATCGGCTCAGTTATGTCTATGGCCAAGACAGCATGTGGTTGGTAGGGGGTTGTGCCTCGCCCACTTTTTTTGAGGACGGAGAATAATAAGCAGCTGACAATAACTTCCAGGTGATAATAGGAAGGGACGTAACGTCCAATTGCTTGGCCAATGGTGGATGGATGAATCTAAGGGCCGAATTCAGAGACGTCTTTCGGTGGTTATCCATTCACCGAATGTCTGTTCTACAAAAACTACTCGGCAGAGACGTAATTTGGTGGTTGGTTGATTGTTCAATGAAAACTGCTCTGTAGAGACGTCTTACAGTGATTGGTTGACCGCTGGATAAGGTATTCGTACCAGTTGTATGTGAATGAGCTCTGAAGTTCATCCGAATGCCTATTCAAGTTGAAGTTATCATAACAGTTCACGTTTTTATACATTATTATTCGTTTTAAACATTTTCATATTTTCTTATAAATTATATACAATAGTCATGTTACATGTTGGAATCGTAATTTGATCGTTCTGTAAAAATTGTTTTGAAGTAAACCTGTATGGGATAAATAGTTTTTACAGAAAAGGATTACTGCACGTTGTTGTGTTACAATGAGGGTAGATATTTGGAAGGTTAGAAATCATGTTGAACAGGTTTCTAAATCCTTTGAATAATTTGAAAATGAAATGCTAGTTCCGAGAACATATATCTGAATTATGCCAGACCCATTTCATTTGTATCGGGACGGAAAATTTGAAGTATCTTTTGTGAAAAGCCGTTGCTAGAAATGTGCTATATCCTCGTTTAAACATTTGGAAGGTTTTCAACATTTTGGATAACTAGTCCCTGTCATGACGAACTTAATTAAAGTTTGCGATTTTATGCTTCATGGAGCTTTCTGGTTAGTGCACGTATCTGTTCTAACCTAAAAACTTAGTCATATGAACCAACTGCGAAACATTTTTATTTGCGATTACCACCCATATTTCCGCATTTAAGCAGCAGAATAATAAAAGTGAAGACAGACATGATCTGCAGAGTGTTTTTGCTCCGAAGCATACCCAATATGTTAGTAGATACGTTTGGTAGGTGCTGCGTACAGAGGCTGCAGGATAAGGATCTGATGGCAGCCATCAGAGATCCCGCCATTTTGTTTTGGCAGCCATCTTGTTTCTGTCATTTTGCATTGGCAGCCATCTTGTATCTGCCATTTTGTTGTGGCCACCATCTCGTATCCACCGTTTTGTTAGAATTTGGCAATATTTTGCAGTCGGCCATTTTGAATTTGTCAGCCATTTTGTTATGAAATCAATTTCATGCATAATTTGTTTTCATCAGTCATTTATGTTCATCTTGTTTCTGCTGCCGGCCATCAGGTGTCGGGGATCTTGTTTCTGCTGCTAGATGTCAGCCAACTTGTTTCTGTCACCAGATGTCGTCCATTTTGTTTAGCACAGTGCCTGCTAGAGTGCGCAAGTGTCTCTGGTTTCTTATGTTGGAGGCTAGGTGGTGCTAGTGTCGGCCATTTTTATAGAAATAATGGCAAACTTCTGCTAGTAAAGTAGATATTGCATGCTTTGTATATGGGAAAACATTCCTTATTGATTTATTTAGACTCACTATAATAAGAATTGATTGGAAGTGGTTGGTTTAGAACTGTCGAACCTTGTGTTAAGTTACAGTCGACCTAACCGACTGAAGTACGGAAGCTTTCTGCATCTTTCAATGTTTAAATGTGTACTAAATTTGTAATGTTATTTAAATGTAAGCATTAATTATGAACAAATAATAAATTTCATTTTAATTTTCATACTAACATCACTATCTTTAGATAAATTACACAAATATACTGTTCTTTTATCATTGACATTTAAAGGGTTTACCATACACAGAAAGCAAGATTATTTTTTCATAATTATTTTATTCATCGTAACATTGACGCGAGTGAGGGTTGCAGTGAGGGCTTTGACAAAGAAATATCTGCAGTAAATTAAATGACAACTGTCCTGCACAGCAGTAGCATGTGGAGGACAGGTTGCCCAGTAGCACCAGCTCGTCAGGGAGGGCGAGCACTCGGAGAGCATGGGTCGTGTGGCCGACGACCACCCTCCCGCTCGGCATCTCAAATATTCAGAGGACTCTTTAGCCATTCCCCACTCCTCGATACACACACAACAAGACACTGGCCAGGGATATCGGGCACCTGGACGTCCACGTAATCAAGACAAAACACTAGGATTTCGGGTTTTCAGGATCCCATAACCTTAAGGCCGTGAAGAGGCAAGCCAATAAATAGCACCCGTAATTACTGAGGTGGTTATTATTTATAAATCACCATGTATCCATACAACAAAATCTCAATGGTGGTGGCTGGAGCAGGTCCTGGCCTATGCCTGTCCGGTGGGCGAAGCTGCATGACGAAAAACAGCCTCACGGGCTGGAAGTAAAGTTTAAGTGACATTAAGCCCCTGGGCGTCGCGAGTGGCATGTAAACAAAATTAAGTGAAAATATTCCAGAGATAAAAAAATTAGACTATTCATATGCTATAAGCTGTTGAAAAAGACTTGATGGTGCCCGAAGCGACACAGAACCGACCTCCTTTTTATGCCGGTAACCTCCAACTGTCGAGCCCGTGATGGTGTACCTGCCTTGTCCAGGAAGTTCTCGCCATGAGCCTGTCAATACACAAAAACCCATAAACAACACAAGACAAAAAGAGAATAATTTTCAAATGTGAATTCTTGAATATTAATGTCCCAAATTGTACTAGGGAATGTTTACGTAGTTATTTTCCAAAATTAAGTTTTCAGGTATCCAGATATTTACACTACATTAAGTTGTACTAATATGTATTTTGTTTCTTGAACTTTTAGAAAGGAACAGAGAACACTTAAAAACACTTACCAAAATTATCACATAAAAATTCACTTCTAAATCATTTAGAGAATTTTACACGGCAGGGCAAGCCGTGTGGACGAGTCTAATTTGCCGGTGTGACATAGAGGTGTTCCTGCTAAGTTTTAGGTTAAACACAACTTATTCTGATTAAGAACTGTTTAAGTGAAAATGGTTACCCTTGGACTTTAAACTCATTCAACAAATGTGGGTGCGACCCATGTTACTGCACCTTGCCTGTAAGCTGCAGCATAGCACTCGCCATGTAAACAGCTGTTTACCAGCGTTAGCATGTAACAGGCATTTTCCTTACATTTGCTGGGTGTTCTTTAATACCGAAGCACATTTTGGCACTACCCGGCATCACAGGGGTGGGTTTCATTATAAATTGTTCTACACTTGAAAACTGGCTTAGCTACAAGTTTTTTGAGGCGTGGATTTTTACACATTACTTCCATGACTTGTATTTTACATATGTTATCCATAAGCTTTCTAAAAGAGGCTTTGTTCATCAACTTGTAGAAATCTTTCTCAAAATTGTTTTCTGATGCTTGGTGCTTCTCTGTGTTCTACTGAATGCAGGGTAGTAGCCATGCTTCCTGTTTTAACTGCAGTAATTTGCATATCTTGGTTATCTTGAGTCTGTGATCGATAGTCTGTTTCAAATTTACATGATAGATGCTGTAGCTGCTCTTTTTTCCAGTGTTGTCATCAGTTTCATCATCTTGGATCCAGGTGAGCACTCATTGACTGGCAGGAAAGGTAGATTTCGATGGTCTTCATAGAGTGATGTAGGATATTCGATGTCTACCTCCAGTACATAGCCGTACAGTTCATTGGGCATGGATGTAATGTCGATGTTCGTACCGACCCACTGAAAATCACATACAGGGAGAGGCAGAGATTTTTCCCACCCATACAGGTTATTGGCATCTACATACTGAAGGTAGGCTGGCTTCTTGCATGCATCATATGACTCTGGAATCTTATTGTTGTTGGCGGTGCAGTGCCACTTCACACACTGTGCTACTACATATTTTATGCTTTTTCTAATAATAAATACTCATCATAGTCTGTCAGAAGCTCAAGTTGTACTTTTGTGTCTTTCAACATTGCATCAAAAGAGAAGCCTGGGGCACTTATGTAGTGCATGCAGTCAAAGCAATATGTTTGGAGACAGAGATTTCTAAAATTCTCAAAGACATCAGCCAGTAGCAAAACATCGGTCTTCAAGTATACATCTGCATAATGTCCCAATGTTTTGCAGCTGAACTTGTTCCTAACATGATGCATAATAAAAAATAAATATCGTATAGGGAAAGGTACCCGACAGCAGTCGCTTGCAACACAATTTGGTGCGCGAACAGACAAGACAACTTGCAGAGAGCAAGATGGACTCTCGCTCGTGAAGACAAAAAGCAACTAAGACGGAGAGGAAAGTAGGGGAGGAAGCGGGGAGGCAACCACTTCTGCGAGGGAGGTTTTTCGCCTCCCTGCTTTGTCTGGCTGTGTCATGCGGCTGTAAGGACGCCACAAATCGGCCAACATTATACTGCAGCACACGCTGTTGAAGAATACCATTTTTCTCAAAATTTTCAATTGTGAACTGGTGCAAACAGTGCTGTAAATGAAAGATAAAGGATTGATACATGATCCTTAAATGTAGTTATTTTGTAATTTCAAAGATTGTAAGTGTAGCACTACCTAGAAAAATGCTTATTTGGCCATTATTATCATTAATTTTCTAATCACTTAGGAATCTGGGAGAGAAACATAATTATTTACATTCATGCACTGTACTTTAAAGTCTATTATATATAAAAGTCAGAATCATTCTTTGAATAGTTTCTGTAAAAAAAGTGATAGTATTGAACCTCTACAGCACATTTTTCGCTGCTGGCAAGCGAGCGCCTTAACAACTTGGCGAACCCCACATACCACCACCCGCGTTCTTTCTCCCGTCACTGTAACTTAAACTTTGTTGTTATTGTGTCCTGATAATACAATTCGCTATCAGGAAGCCTACAGCACACAGTAAAATATGTCAAGTCATGTTATTGTTTTCAAACTATTCCTTTTACGTTTTAATTAATACCAGTATTCAAACTAATACCTAGTGGCCCGCCGAGTCTCACGAGAACTTACACTAGTTTGATGATTTCCTTATCATCACAGCTAACTATCATAAAGTTCGCTATTGAATTTACTCCTTGCCAAGGAAGATTTGTCCAGTTGCTAAGAAAACAACTTGTATAGGCGTTTCATAAGGTAGACATAGGCCAACTTTACTTTCTGCTGTTCATAAATAATTAATTTTAAATTTTATTACGTAATTAATCCTTACTATCAAACTTAAGGAAACCGTATGCATTGTGATTAATATATTTTTTTCGTGAGACAAAAAATAAATAGGCAATTCAGTACCGTGCTGTACTGCTTGGTGGAATTCCCCCAAACTTTACCAACCAACCTAGGAGGTCCAGGAAGGGTAAACCAATAGGGTAAACCGATCAAGACAGCTCCTAGGCCAGCCAAGCAAAGAAGAGGGAAAACAGCACTAACGTGGACACAAGTTGTTGATGGGTGCTCCTTATTAGAGGTCAGAGAAAGGGCCGAGCCTCCTTTCCCCAACACTTCACATTAAAGATTATTAATTTAAGAGACCATACAAAAATTAATTAATTTTTAATTTAGGAGCATGAGAGCCTTTGTATATTAAACTTTGTGAAATGAGTTAGGTCTAGTAAATAAAATTGCAATAATTCAGAAAATAATATTTCTTTTCTTAATACCTTGATTAGTTGATCAGATAACAATAAAATCTTAGCACAATGAGTATTTGGTGTATGTACACTAACCAATATGGTACACTAACAAATCAAGAAAAGTATGTATATCTTAAGAATATCATAATAAGTAAGTTAAACAGAATAGTTAATGCTGTGTGCACACCAAGTAGTTGGGACGAGAGAAGGAAAATAAATATATTGACTGGACTTTCCTGGCTGTCCTTCATGGGGGCATTCTTGCCACCGCCGAAAGATGTTACTTCTCCATCTCACCCATGGCTACCGATGACAGTACAGCAAAAGGAAAGGTAGAAACAATGTTACTTCTACATTGGAAGATGTAGACAAGCCAAATCCCTCAAGTACTGGATAGGCTTCCTTTCCTTCTACATAGCAAAGAGTTGAAACCGCGTGGTGGGGACCGCTACATTAAACAAGCAAACAAAATAAAGTTTAAAAGAAGAAAGGCAATAAAAAATGTAACACTAGGGTGCAAAATGTAATAAATTGAAAGAATAAACTCACCCTAGGCGGAAAACTTGTCTGATTACGACATTACAAAACGATAAAGAGCACTAAAGGTGGATTCATACGATCGCCGACAACGCCGAACAGACAGAGCAGACAGAGAGGATCTTTGACCTAGCGATTCACACGGTCGCGGAAAGCTGTAAATGTTCCGCGTACCCATAATGCACAACTTTATTTACAATACTGTCTGTGGAGCTGGAGAAAGAAAGTAAATATTGTTATGACAAAACAAAAAATAAGATATGTACGAAGACTTTTCTTAACAGCTGGAAGTGTAAAATGTGAATTGATTCGTGATAAAAGTGTAATTGTGCTACAAAATTATCCGTGGAATTATGTATGGTGAATCAATTTAATTATCAAGAAACTGTCGTTTCAAATAAATGTGATCATGATCCTTGCCACATCCAACTAATCATGAAAACTTATTCGTTTTACATATTAAGGGGTATGGAAAGGTAAGATGTCGAGCGGGTGACTGGAACGCTCAATCGTCAATGAAATCTGAACTACTCATCAAATTTCGATGAGATTTTTTGCCGAGTAGATATTTTATCAGCTGACGTTTATATATATATATATATATATATATATATATATATATATATATATATATATATATATATATATATATATATATATATATATATATATGTATATATGTATGTGTATAACATTATGAGGTAGTATGCTTTACTTTCGAGTAAAAAATTAAAAACGGTTTTTAGAAAACTAAGGGCTTGAAACCACAAAATCTACACAAATGGGAAACTGTAATTATAATAATTTTTAATACGATAATGTCTGGACCTCTATAATAACAGAATTTCAAAAATATTCGCGTTTTCATATGAAAATAATTTTAACATCCGTAAACCTATCGCGCAGAGATTTTCGGATAGTAAAATTATTTTCAAATTAAAACGCGAGTATGTTTGAAATTCTGTTATTAAAGAGGTCCAGACATTATCGTATTAAAAATTATAAACATTACAGTTTACCATTTTTGTAGATTTTGTGGTTTCAAGCACTTATTTTTCTAAAAACAGTTTTTAAATTTTTTTACTCGAAAGTAAAGCATACTACCTCATAATGTTATGTATATAAACGTCAGCTGATAAAATATCTACTCGGCAAAATATCTCATCGAAATTTGATGAGTAGTTCAGACTTTATTGACGATTGAGCGTTCCAGTCACCCGCTCGACATCGTACCTTTCCATACCCCTTAAATAGGTCGTCACGACTGTAGGCAGTAACTGTCAATGTGGGCTTCACTGTGTTCTTTCTGACTCAACCCTAGCAGATGCGAAGTATGTAAATATAGGTAATAAACATCACACGAGACCAGCAACCATTTATATTATAATTGAATACATTATTTAGTATAAGTATACCAAAAATAATATGTTATAAAATTAAAATTACTCCCAATCCACTCAGGAAATCTAAATTACAAAATTCATCAACACCAGTTTCTTTGTCACAATTTTAAATTTGCAAAGAAGTTAAAAGTTTTGATTCAGTAGCCTATTAAAATACTTAGTTCCTAACTAAATAAAAATATTCTGCATTAAAACTTAGTAGCATATACTTTTAGGCCTGTATTTATGTCGTACATGTGTACAGAGGCATCATTTTGTAGACAATAGGCCTACAAATCACACCAATATCTAGAGAGTAGGTTAGCTCAAAAGGATGTATCCATTTTACATATATGTTTTAGGTGACTTAATCAGTATACAAATTAATATGGCTAAAATGGTTATTGTGACAGACTGTCTAATAATAAGTTTTACTCTTTCAATTGTGCTAACACACTGTTTTGAGCAGACTCCTCCCCATCCACACAGCACCAATCCTCCAGTCCCTTCCTAATCCTTCTAAACGTCCTCACAGTCACCAACTCCTCCCACAGAATGCTTCACTCCCTCATAACATTCCACTTCCTCACTGTTCTCGCCAGCACTGACTGTCTACCCCTCTCCCGTTTTCATCCATACGCTCTAAATCTTTTTCACTGTTATTTCCTTGTACAGAAAAGTTACCTTGCTTAGCTTGCAGGCCAAACCACCCCATATCCCTTCCCCATTCATTGCCTTATACAACCTAACCATTCCTTCCATCCTCCTCCTGTCCCTCAACAGTTTCCATCCCAATTCCACCATTATCACCCTAGACCTAAAGTTCCTTTCCTCCTCACCAGCCTGACTCTGCTGTAATACATTTTAACTCGTTATTTATATTGCATACACATAGCGTGTCCAAACATTAAGATGTTTTGTGGGTTTACTTAAGTTGCTTTGTCACTCCCTGAAGACTCAACACGACTCCTGTGTTAAAGAGGTTGATCAATGAAATTTATGGCATGAAGTCTTGAAGGAAATAGGAGTAGTCGCAGCCCAGTAGAATTATCTTTTTAAAGTAACTATGCCTTAATCCCACTACTAATACAAAACCTTATAAACATGAGGCCACTAAAGTAATATAGAAATAGCAGTTCCTTCCCAAACCCTTTCTTACTTTACAAACCCCTTCATCTTACCAAATTCTTCAGCAGAAATTACACTCCCTCATTGATTTCCAAAGCATAGACTGCCTACCCCTAATATTTCACGCACTATGTGTTGTAAAATATTATTCTGCCCTAATAATGCATCAGTTTAAGGATTTTAATAATTATTTTGCAAATGTTACATTTTCCAGAAGTTACTGATTAAAAGTTTTATATTTTTGTCTGTGAACTTGAAACTGATTTTTAAATAACTCAACAGTAATCTAACAGGCCAATATAAAATTCTCGTGTTACAGTGTTTGTTTCCATACTACTCCGAAACGGCGAAACCGATTTCAATGAAATTTTGTATATACATTCGGTAGGTCTGCGAATAGGTTTTTATCTATTTTTACACTCCTAAGTGCTATTGTTTAGTAAATATTTTTAATTTAGTAATTTTAGAAGCCAGTCGATAACTGTGTAAGTGATAATTGATCAGTTATCCCCACGAGCTGATACCAGTCTAGCCCCACCAGGTGTCCCCACCAGGTGTCGCTGCTCTGTTGTTATTATTATTTATTAATTTCTTTATTATTAGACCTCTTCCACTTATATACCGCATCCTTACACACTTAAAATAAGTTAATTATGTGACAAAACAACGTTTGTCGGGGAAGCTTGTAGCATAGTAATTTTTCATGTACGTTGTCTGCACGTCACACTTTTACATTGCATTGACATTGACAGAACGTGCTATAGTCTGTCTCACGAAATAATTCCATTTTTTTAAACAGTTTTGAAGGTTATCGTGTGTACCAATTTCTGCAGGAAATAACTTTTAATTTTTATAAATTGCACAGTTTGAGACTCAGCTAAGTGTGTTTGTGCAAAAGTTACTTGTGGCAGAGGAAAACACTGCTTATTTCATGGAAACAACTAAAAAAAATAAATGCAAATGCAAATGTTAAAAAGTGCAATTCTTATATGAGACAGACTATATGTTAAAGTATACATGCAGAACAGGTGCAGACAATCGTACAAAGTAATGTACTCTGCATGTTACTAGCAAGTTGCAGGCACATCTCTAGCACTGAGAGCACATGAGCATGTTGTTGGTTGGACATTTCTGGCACGTGTATGCAACATTGCCAGTGTGACATTTCTGGCATGGCATGTACTGTCAATATGCTGCAAGATCTCAACTGCAAGGATACATCTTCAACATTGCTGGTGTAACATTTCTGGCACATACAGATATACTGATGATTCTGTCACCAACTTAGCACATTGTAAGATTGCAGCAGTTTCATTTTGGTCACAACCTATGCTGTCTAGGGGAATATCTATAAATACAATGCCTAAACTGAACAGGACACTTAAAAAGAAGGCATGGTACATAAACTTGTAAATGCCAATTGAAATAACATAAATTTTATGTCAATATGTGTGAATTTCTAGAAAATAATTTCTGCAACTTCGTGAGCTGTGTGCGCTAGTGTTATGTGTTTCTGGTGAACTATTTATAATTTAGTAATTGTAAAACTTTAATACATGTTCAAGAGATCACACCATTGCAAAATATTTGCTAAAAAATAATGGCAAAAATTGTTTTCTAGGAGTTGCTTTTTTTTCTTATACTATGAACTTCTTGCAAATTTTAATGAAAGGGTATGGATGTTAATTTATGTATTGCATCTTTTTTACCATGTGATAATTTACTATAGATTTTACATTTAAAAACTGATAGTACACTGAGAAGATTTTTAAAAATATTTTATCTAAAATTTTATAACAAACCATGACAACACACATTATTTCTTAGTGCTAGATTTTTTAGTTTGTGTTGTTATATTTACTTTTCGTCTTGTAGATTTGTTGCAGTGCAATAAACAACACAGTGTTCATCCACGTAATTTTTAGGCATGTACCTCTTATTGTACAGCACTCTTGGTAAGTTATGGTCTACTAAAAAAAAGACAACAACCCAGTACTGAATAATGGATAGCCTAATATTAGCAATTCCTGCTTAGAAAACAAACTTGACTTTACAGATAACGTAAAAAGCTACTGTGCTGAATATTTGTTGGCTCCTTCAGCTCTACTGGCTCAGCGTGATAAGTAATAATGTATGTAAATCGTGCTGAAAGGTGAAATTCACACTGTCATTAATCACAACAAAGAAACAAAGGCTATTTCAGCAAATTCCCTCCCCCCTCCTGGTTAATCACCTTGTACAACCTGACCAGTCTTTCCACTCTCCTCCTGTCCTTCAACGGTTTCCATCCCAATTCCATCACCATCATGCTAGGCCTAAAGTTCCTTTCCTCCTCACCAGCCTGACCCTGCTATCAAAAAATTTTAACACATTAGTTATGTTGTAGACACACAGCTTGTCTAAAAATTCAGATGTTTTGTTGGTTTACGTAAGGTGCTTTGTCACACCCTGAAGACTTGACACAATTACTGTGTAAAAGAGGGTGTTCAAGGAAATTTATGGCATGAAGTCTGGAAGAAAATAAAAGGTGTGTTCGCAGTCCAGAAGAATTATCTTTCTGAATTAACTATGTATTGACGCCAAAACTTATATAAAATCACATAAACATGGGGCCGTGCAAGGAATATAGCAAAAAGCAGTTACCTACACCTACATTCCAGAGTATGTTATACTCATGAATGGGGTACAGAGGTGGCTTAAATAAATAAGTAAAACTTCCCAAACCCTTCCTAACATTTCAAAACCCTTCATCTTATCGATTCCTTCAGCAGGAATTCTACTCCCTCACTGATTTCCAAAGCATAGACTGCCTACTCCTGATATTTCACACACTGTGGGTTTAATTAAGGATTTTAATCATTATTCTGCAAACGTTACAGATTCAAGAAGCTACTGATCATAAATAAATTTTATAATTTGGTCTGTGAACTTGAAACTGGTTTTAAAATAGTCCAACCCTAACTTTACAGTGATTTTTCATGCATGTTGTCTCCATGCAACACTCTCACATAGTATTAACATTGCCACAACGTGTTGTGATGTTCTAAGCATGGGCAGAATAGGTGCAAGCAGTGTTACAAAGTAACGTTCTCTACACGTCACTAGCATCTTGCCGGCACATCTCTAGCACTGAGAGCACAACATGAGCATGTTTGTGGTTGTACATTTCTGGCATATGTAGGCAACATACTGTAAGATCCCATCTGCAACATTGCCAGTGTGACATTTCTGGTATGGCGTGTACAGGCAATATGCTGCAAGGTCCCAACTACAATGTTGCTAATGTAACTAATGTTCCTGGTATGCACATGCAATGTGCTGCATTCTTAAATGTTACTAGTGTAACATTTCTGGCACGTACAAATATGCTGATGATTCTGTGACCAACTTAGCACATTGTAAGGTTGCAGCAGTTTCATTTCTGTCACCACATATGCTGTCTAGGAAAATATCTATAAATAGTATACGTAAACTGACCTGGACATTTCAAAAGAAGGTATGGTACATACATTTGTAAACGTCAATTGAAATTACATAAATTTTAATGTTAGTATGGATGAATTTTTGCAAAATAGTATCTGCAACTTTGCGAGCTATGTGTGTAAGTGTGATGTGTTTCTGGTGAAGTATTTACGAAGCAGTAATCATGTAATATTAACACATGTTCAAGAGATTACACCATTGCAAGATACATATTTGCTAAAAAGATTATGGCAAAAACTGTTTTCTAGGGTTGCTCTTTTTTTCTGTTCAGTACAGTACAGTAAATGTCTTGCAAATTTTAATGAACGGGTATGAATGTTAATCATACATTAACTTACATCCTTTTTGTATGTAATCATTAACGACAGTAATAAAAAATAGCTGGAATACTGACAAAACATTTATTTGAAATATTCTACAGAATTTTACAACAAACGTTGGCAACAAATATTATTCGTTAATACTGGGCTTTTTCAGTCTGTTTTTTAAATTAGATTTTCATCTTTACAGATTTATTGTTGTGAATTAAACAATATACAATAAAGATAATTTTTGGCCAGTTCCTCTTATTGTACAGCACTCTTGGTACATTTATTTTTATCAAACTTTACAGTTAACGCAAAATATTTAGTGCTCTGAATAGCTGTTGGCTCCTTCAGATCTATCTGCTCAGCGTGATATGTAATAACGCACATGAATCCTGATTAAAGGTTTAATTAACACTCATAAATCACAAAAAACAAAAACAAAGACTATTTCAGTTCTATTGCTTCACATGTCCAACACTGTGTTGTTTGCGGATCCATAATTTACACCAATTGGCATAACTATATCAAATAAAATAATTTTGAGTTCATTTATTCAGATGCATGAAATTGGGTATTACAAGATAACAAGACAAGATTCTACAGGCTGTATGTGGAATACTGTCTGCATAAACAATAAGGAATATGATATAATGCTGCACAATTTAAATTTAACATGCAAAAACATTTTACAATTAATTTAATTGACCCTGTCAACAAAGCAAGCACTTTTGAAGTTTCCCTTTCTCCCCCACTTCAGGTGACATGTATCTTTCTAATACTTGTTAGTGAAAAAAATGTATCAATGTACGTAATGAACTTTGTATGTAAATTTCATTACACTAACAAGATACATTTTTTTCAATTATTTTTCTCACGAGACTGTTTTAAAAGTGCTCATTAAAGCTGACAATACTAATTTCATTTATAATGCTTCCCTAGTAGCTTTTCGTGCTGACATAGAAGTTGTAAATCATCTAATTATGACCAATGAAATTTACAGTAAACCAGCTCCAGGGGTGCAAATCTGCTTCTGAGGCAGGAGGAGCTCTGATTTCAGCAGGTGTGTGTGAGTGTATACCCACATAAAATGTGCATGTTAATGTGGTATTATATATTATATATATCAGGTATGTTTTTGTTTTTAAATTCTTCTTCCTATTTGACTAATTTTTCCTTACAACCTCCATTTTCTTCAAAGGATCTAAAATATGAATAGGTCTGGCACTGTAACCAGGCCCATCAAGAGTCAGCTCAGACCCCGTTGATATGGTAACGTCGGGCCCCTACAAATCCATGTTTCAACCACTCGAAGAAGGCGGCATTTAATTTTTCCAAGGTTATGAGCCAATGAATGTTGTAATTACGTGTTATAAACATATGCTGTAGTAAAATATAAACACACAAAGTGTTGAAATATAATAATCAAAGCATTGTGTCTCAAAGAGCTCCAGGACCCCCCCCCCCGCCCCCAGGGCCTGCTGAGCACTGTTGCAACAATGCACACAACACCCTCTCATTAGCCTAACTGTAATACCAGGAGTATAACACTGACCAGACACCCCGTAGTTTAGGAGCAAAGAGTAGGTTTAAGTTTTGCACTTCACACAACTTAAAAAATGTTAACATTAGGCTACATATATGTATATATATTGCTTCAAAAATTTGCAACTATCATACATCTTAACACCTTAGTTATGTGATATAATAAAAAATATAAATATTGTGTATTTTCTGGGCTGTAATGATATATGGTCACTGCTTTGTTTCCAACAGTTATCTTAAGTAACTTAGGTTGATAGCATAGTAGTACTTTCAGCGCAATGAGCCAGCCATTGCGGGTGATTTGAAGTCTAGCATTAGAATTTTTGGTTTTTACTTCTACTACTGGTGTGAGGTCATCTTTCATTGTACAATTTGCACTGGTTACTTAAAAATAATAAGAAATGTAAGTTCACCTATTATCGTCCCTTTGGTTAAGTACCTGTTGCATATACATTAGACACTTCTGAAATCTTTAATGTCCTGAAATATATTAGGTATGAGAGGAAGTGCCTTTTTATTGCTGAAAGATTATGTACCTACTTTAATTTTTGGAGTAAGGATTAGAAAAATAGTATACTACAGTACACAGATAAGGAGATAAAGAAATAGGCCTATAATATGTATGCTGTGGCAATCTGAAACCCATACTTGGGAGTGGAGATGAAGAGGGTGTACAGAAAGACAGATTTATTCTTAATAGTTGGTGGACAAGGAATACGAGGGGAGGGAGGGAGAGGAAGGATACAGATCATCAGTAACGGTGAAGACACTGAAACGGGGCAAACTGCAGGAGAGGAGGAAGGTGGAGAGAATAGTGAGAATGTTCAAGGTGGTGAGAGGTATAAGAGGGTAGGCACAATTGGGAAACAAGGTTCAAGCAGAACTTTATTGGGGAAGAGAGGGTATACTGTTGTAAACTGAACTGTAAAAGAGTGGAATGAAAGAAACAGGTGGCTGTAAGCTGAAGGGATTTAGGGAGATGCTAAGTAAGCTAGTAACAGGCTGACTGAAATAGAAGGCCAAGACAAATTAAAGGGAGAAATACCCTGTCACAGGACAGCCCAGTTGCAGGAAGATTATCTTAATCTTATAACAGGCTTACGAAATTTTATTCTTTACTACTAACCCCACAATGAACCATGGGCCAAGGTACACGAAGTTATTGTTTTTATAGGCCTACTGTTCACTTATAAAAACATAATCGTGACTTCGACCAGTGGAAATAATATGCCTTGAACACACACATTCCGGAATTTTCAGTAGGCCTACTGCTTGTTACAGATTAAAAGAAGTGTTAAAATCGTGGTCTAGTGCAGTTAAGAAGCTAAAAAAATACAATGTTGTACCCCCGTCTAGCCCTTTTTCTCTCGTACAAAATTAAGATTGTAGCAGACCCATTTTAATAACTGAAACATTTATCTCGCTGGTAGAACGTTGTTCACATAAGCAGCATGCACTACAAGCCCCATTCGTTTGAACTAAAACCATAAAAATATTTTTGCGATTTTCTGTTGATAGTAGTATTGTACACTTTACTTCACCCTTCAAATATTATTGGGTATATTTCTTCACAAATATATTAGACAAGTCTTGTCAACAAAATACTTTCGTAACTAAACGTTGGCGGAGATTTAAGCGATACTTCCTTAAAATAATACGACAAACATACACTCAACACTAAAAATGTGATTTTACTGAAATTTATATCGCAGTAAATTTATTTGTACAACACTACACTTGGTTGGTTATGGTCGTTCTCTCGGTAAGCAAAATAATCAACAAACAGCACTGAACTCTGGGTAAAATCCGTGTTGACTGCATTCCACGCGCCGAAAAAGTTGACATCGGCCCAATATTTTCGGCGCAGGGTACGCAGACAACGCGGAAAGGCAAATAATCGTTCTGATTGGCCGAGAACATTTTCCGCTCTGTCTGTTTGGCGTTGTCGGCGACCGTGTGAATCCACCTTAAGCCTTTTGCTGATGTTCACGCCATGATGTGTAAAGCTGGGTTCACAATTAAAAACTTAAGAATTATGACGTTTAGCTATGAGTTGACTTAAGAATTGAAAGTGTGTTTCTTAACGTACCGATTCGCAACAGAACTGAACAGGCCGTGTGAGGTCGTGTGGCGTGTGGGCCATGACTTAATAAGTAACAGGTAATTATAGCGGAATTATATATTTTTCCGTAAGAATTTAGGGAATGAACCAATCAGAGCATTCGGAAAGTTAAATAAACATAGCGGATATTTAAATAATATAAACGTTAAATACGGTGTGGTGCTATATATGATGGATTAGGCATATTATGATCATTTCAAGCTAAAAAATGCAGTTAAGCTTATATTTATTTTTAGTTTAACGACAGAATAGCTGTTTGAAAAGCTTTTAAAAACCCATTTGGCTGGCGAACAACTAGTAGTATAAGTTATTACTGTTTCGTATGCACAGCATATTATTAATTAAAAATGTTAATATGATTTAATGGAAATTCTTGCTAAAATAACAGAAATATGACATGTTTATCACACGTACTAGTGCAGACGCTTAACACATTGAAATACTTGTTTAGAAGCTCTGTCTATGTGAAGTGTTCGGTGGCTCAAAGGTGTCGACCCCACGTGGCTCAGTTGGTTGAGCGGCCGGCTTAGGTGCGGCGGAGGGGGGGGGGGTGTCTGGGTTCTATTCAAAGGTCTGGCCTGGGTGTAAATTTGTGTTTGTCCATTTGGGTCTCAAAAATTGTCACTATACAAATTGTCTCACGATAAGTACTGGGGTCACTCAAATTACGTCACTTTAAAGGGGGGAATGTTTGGTCCAGTGGTGATGCGGAAGCTTCCGCATCGCCACTGCACCAGCCTTTTTTTATAAAAAAAAGAGGTTAAGTTTTGGTTTGCTGATCCCAAGGTTGATGGTTCAAAACTCACTTGGAGTATATATTTTTAGTAATATAAATTTGTTAATTTATATTTGCACATTACGAATAAGTGAAATTTTCTTGGGTTTATACGTGCAGCCTCAGTGTAATGCGATTATCCGATTGTACAAGAACTGCTATTCAAGTAATGAACATGGAGATGAAATTTTTTATTTCTAACATATTTTTGACATTGGTCTTTCATTTATACCATTCCTGGGCGATATTCTGGACAACTGGCAACGAAATATATTGAGGAATCTACAGTAATTTCACGCTTTTGAAGAAAGCAGAGTAGTCGGGTTCTTATTGGTTAAAATTAAGAATTAACTCATTTATTATGAACCAGAATTACTTAAGACTTTTTTCCGTGTGCGTGATTGGCGCTTACTGCATAATTCTTAATTCTTAAGTTATTAATTGTGAACTAACCTTAAGGAACAACAAGGTCGAGATCAAGGAATAGAGTCGTAGCTACTTGATGTTACCAAAATAGTAATTCGACAGTATCGAACAATACTTCCTAACATTATATTTTAAAACACACATGTGTTTTAATAATCAAAACCTGATATTTTAATTCAAATTTTACCAATAAAAATATTTGTTTGATTCATTTGAAAACAAATATGATCAGATCATGATTAGAGTTGGTCAGAAGTATTACTCAAGAATTGTTCCATAACTATACAACACTGCATTAACTGCACGTAAATAATTGCCTCAAATTTTCTTTATAAAATCATAAGCAGTTTACTGTTATTACAATTTCACCGAAGATTAAAGAAATAAACAATGCTGGGGTGGAGTAACTTTGCCAAAATAAAAAAAATATATATATATATATATATATATATATATATATCTAGTTACCACTACGAATAGACGAACTAGACAAAACAAAATAAACAAACAAATGAGAATATGCCAACAAACGGCACAGTGCGCACCCATTATATTATCAAATTATTCGTGTATTTTCTTCCACCTACAACACTTCGAAAACCAAAAGCAGAAGATTCGAACAGTTAATACTGAATTCCTGTACCTAACATAGAATGTAATCTAGCTAGGTGAAGAAACTGAAAATATTACGCACAACTAAACGAAAAAAAAAATATCCCGAATTAATTAAAACAAGACCTTACAAATGTACATACATCTGACTGTATGAAGTCTGTGTAATTTACATCATAGGCTATGAATGCTAGCAAAATGTAAATATAGTGTACGCAATAAGTTAATAGTGAGGGTAAATAATCAGTCGCACGAGGTGCCACGTTCAGTTACTCAAGTACTATTTATGTATGCACAGCCTACTTCGAGTGCTTATTAAGCGTGCTACGTTGAGCTTACCACACTATTTTAGCTTGTAAATAGTGTATTAATTAAGATTTTTGGTTGGGGTAAAGAGCAACAAAAGATTTTATGTTATTTTTGCCTGGTTTGTAGAAGAACGAATTAGCGTACTGGAAGGACAGTAGTCTTCATTTGACATTACTTACTGTAAGTTCTGTGGTAAAGGCTTTACTTTGCGATGTAATACACTCAGACATGAGAAGATTAATGACTTCAGTCCTTACCATAACGCGCGTCTGGTCTGTAGGGGGTGGGGTGTACCAATCACTCGCAAAGACAAGTTGATTAAGCATTTGCATGCTTGTAATGGCGATGTAAATGGAGAAGTTACTTCTCACTGTAAGTATTGCAAGAAGCAGTTCACCGAATTTTGCAATACTCGTCGACATGAGGCAGGTTGTGAGCACAATACGAAAAGAAATCTGCTGAAGTGCAACTACGGCACTGTATATTTCGCTCGTGATGAAAATCTGGCTATGCACACGAAGACCTGTATACGGTAAAGTAGGTAGCCCGACTAGCTCAGGAAAAGCTACGTGAGCAATCACTGGAATCTGCTCGACAATCCTGCTCCAGGACGCCATCAACCCGCCCTAAAAACGTAGACTGGTATGGTATGGCAACAAAGTTCGAGTTCGTCAATATGGAAACTGCATTCCACGGTAATGTGAAGACTAATATGTCTGAGATTGATAACACCAATGTGAATACCTGACTTATACGTTCGTGTGGAAACATCATAGGATACGGTAGTTAAAATATAAAGCTAATAACTGCGGAACCCTTAAGTTCTTGCTGGAATGCGATCATGTGAAGCCAGGACCAATCGATGTCATCGGTGGAGGGTGTGGGAACATGTATGGGGGCATGTTTGCAGGGTGTGGGGACATGGGTGGAGTGTGTGGAAACATGTGTAAGGACATGTGGGGAGGCTCTGGGGACATATGTGTGGAGCATGCAGAGACACGTGCAGAGCATATGAAACATGTACGGAGCATGCAATTTTATGTGAGGTGCGTGCAGTTCTATGTGAGGTGCATGCAGTTCTATGTGAGGTGCACGCAGTTCTATGTGAGGTGCATGCAGTTCTATGTGAGGTGCATGCAGTTCTATGTGAGGTGACTGCAGTATTTTGTGAGATGTCTGTAGTTTTATGTGAGGTGCCTGCAGTTTTATGTGAGGCGTCTGCGGTTTTATGTGAGGTGCCTGCAGTTCTATGTGAGATGTCTGTAGTTTTTTTGAGAGATGTCTGCAGTTCTAAGTGAGGTACCTGAAGTTTTATGTGAAGTGTCTGCAGTTTTATGTGCGGTTCCTGCAGTTTTATGTCCAGTTTCTGCAGTTTTATGTGAGGTGCCGGCAGTTTTATGTGAGGTGCCTGCAGTTTTATGTGAGGTGCACGCTGTTTTATGTGAGGTGCCTGCAGTTTTATGTATAGGTACATGCTGTTTTATGTGAGGTACCTGCAGTTTTCTGTGAGGTGCATACTGTTTAATGTGAGGTGTGTGCTGTTTTATGTGAGGTGCCTACAGTTTTATGCAGGTGCCTGCAGTTTTATGGAGGTGCCTGCAGTGTTATGGAGGTGCCGGCAGTTTTATGTGCGGTTCCTGTAATTTTATGTGTGGTTCCTGTAGTACTAATGCAGTACCTGCAGTGCTGTGTATGGAGGGTGTGGACATGTGAGCAGCGTACCCTAATATGTGTGGAGCATGTGGTGAGTGCATGGAGCCATGCACAACATAATTAAAATGAAAACTGACATATTTGTGTAGAGGGTCTAGTTTCGTGTGGGGAGTGCAGTCTTATATGGAGCCTGTAGTACTATGTGCGAGCTTGCGGGGATGTGTGTGGAGCATACAGTGCTATGTGAGGTGCCTGTAATGCCATGAGAGATGTGTACATAGTCGTGTAATGATCACGCATAGTTTTGTGAGAAGTGTACATAGGTGTGTGAGGGGATGTTTGTGAAGAGTGTGTGGAGACATGGGCAGAGGGGTGTAGAGAGCATAACCACTGTCACTTTAGTGGAAAATACATTGGTGTGCTTGTAACCACTGTAATTTGCTTAGAAGACGTTCGAAGAAACTTCCTGTATATGTTGACAACCTAGCATATGATTAAATCTTTAATTTTGCAGAACTGGGATAGGACAGCAAGGGCATTACTGTCATCCTACACAACCAAAGGGAAAAAATTACATTTGGAAACATCTCGGTGACAAGTTCACCATACAATTTTCATGGTCAGAGGCCTGGTGACATTAACCGGAAATCTGTCTGTAATAAAATTGTGTAACACCACACTAGTAAGAAGGAAGGGAATGTTTCTCTGTGGCTATGTCGACAGTATCAGAAGATTAGAAGTAACAGAGCTATCAGCATAGGATATGTTCGATAATCGACTGACATATACGCAAAATAGTGATTCTAACTACGAACATGCATAGACTGTGTGGGAGAAATTCGCTTGCAAAAATCTGAAGAATAATACTTCAGACACCTACTTAAAAACGGACATTCTCCTACACGCATTTGCATTTGAAAACATTCGCAGCCTCTGTCTAGAAACAAATGGACTGGGGCTGTGTGCATTATGTAAGTTTAGCCAGATATGCATTGGATGCTATGCTGAAGGCAATAAAAGTAAAGCTCGAACTGCTGACAGATTATGACATGTACATATTCCTCAAGAGAGGCATTCGAGGGAGTGCGGCTCAGTGTGTGAAGTTATACTATGTTTCAAACAATATGTATGATGATGAGAAATACATTCCTACGCAGCCACCAATATACCTACAGTATCTGGATGCTAATGACTTGTATGGTTGGGCTATGAGTCTGCTTCTACCGATAAGAAATTTCAAGTGGCTCAACACATATATAGACATAAATAGTGTGCCGGAAACCTCCCCTGTGGGATACATCTTTGAATGTGATATAATGAATCCTCCTGAACTTCACAAGGAACACAAAAGATCTACAATTTCTGCCGATAAACAAATGTCCTCCGGAATCATTACAGATAAAACTGATAACTATATTGGCAGCTAAGAAGAATTAAACCATTCACTATACTACGCTCAAACAAGCTTTTAGCCGCAGATTTAAGATTAAAAAGAATTCGTAGTATGTTGGAATTTGTATCAAGCACCGAGCTAGAGCCATCTATCCAGCTGAATATGGCTAGGCGTGCAGCAGCAGCAAATGAGTGTGAGAAGGACTTTATAAGCTGGCCAACAACGCAGTCTATGGGAAGCTCATGGATTACAAGCACAACAGTCAAAGAATGAGTCTTGTGTGTAATGAAAAGCGACTCAACAAAATAGTTATAAAACCTGCCTTCAGAGACAGAATTATTTACTCAGAAAACCTGTCACTTGTAAAACTTGAACATGAAGCATTATTGTTCGATTATCCCACATATTCCTGTATTTAATTTGTCAAAAGTACTCATGTATCATTTCCACTATGACACAATGAAGGCTAAGTATGGTGACGACTTTCAGTTGGCCTACATGGAAACAAACATTTTCATCTACTAGATACGAAAAGGCGACGTTTATCAAGACATGTTCACCGATCATGATTTCCATGATGAGTACAATAAATTAACCTATCCTGTCGACCATCCATGCTGCATATCACAAAACAAAAAGGTTATATGCAAATTTAAAGACGAATGTAATGGCGTGCCTATAACTGAGATTGTAAGACTGTGTACGAAGATGTATGTGTACATGTGCTGCGAAAATATATGTAAAAAGGATAAAGGAATCCAAAAATATGTGATAAAAAAATTACATTCGAGGACTACATCAGGGCTCTGAACCGAGTGAAGTTTATGTGAGTAACTGTACATAATATCAGATTCTGGAAGAAGCAACTATATTCCGAGTGTAGCAACAAACTGGCGCTTAATAGACTAGACGACAAGTGATGTGTGTTTGAAGGTGGAGTAAACACTCTACCACATGATACTCTGACTAAGGTAAGTCGTGTTCATTATACAGATAAAAATGTACTGAAAATTAGTAACGTGATGAAACTTCTCTCCCGACAGTGACTTACATCCTGACTACACATAGAAAATCCGCACAATAAGCTTAAACGACATTATCTGCTAAAGTCTAGTACCTAATGCAACACCCACACCACTAAAGGACCACAATGAAGAGAGGCTTGGTACACAACTAGCAGCTGCAAGAATTAACAATGTGTTGAGAAGGCTACCTAAGAAATCACGTCACTCTCTAAGACTACATCGGGAAATTGTTTAAGGAACATCACCGCATCGTTGAGGACAGTTACCGATATACAGTAGACCCGATGTCTCACAACTGCTCGAGAATGTTACATACAAAATAGTTCTGACACCTATGGAAAAACTTCAGATATTTTAGAATCAGAAAAAAAAATTAAATGGAAGTTTAACATTAACAGTATACCGAAGTTCTAGCTACATGCGAAAAATCAAATAAATGGCATATTGTATGCAGTCATCTACATACAAGAAAATACCAAAGTACTAAAAGTTACTGTGCATCGCTACAAAACCATACACCAAAATTCATTGTATAAGAAAAGTATCTCAAAACCAAATATATGAACGAAAAAAAAGTCTTTTGAGGCCTAACACAAAAAATCTACATGTAATATCTGAGAGGGAGGGTGGAGGGTGGAGAGAGAGATGAGAGCGGAGAGAAAGAGAGGAGGATGGAGCTAGAGAGAAGAGTGGAATGAGAGAGAGGAGAGTGATGTGAGAATAAGGAGAGAGTAGAAGAGGAGCGAGAGAGAGGTTAGTGGTGGGTGAGAGGAGTGGGGAGAGGGGAAGGAGAGGGAGAATAGTGGTGGGGAGGGAGAGAGGAGAAGGGGAAGGAGTGACGAGGTGTGGGAGGGAGAGAGAGGAGGTAGAGAGAGAAGGAGGTGATGAGAGGAAGAGAGACAGTCTAGCACATGTAAATCCGTAAAGCCAAAACATGAAAAAAAATTTAAAACGAGACACAAGTTTAAAAAGTAATACATGTCATACATATAATGGATAAAAAGTATTAGGTTAAATTAAGAACAGAGACAACATTAGACATTTGACATGGAAGGAGGTTAGGTCATGGAAGATAAGGTTAGATACAGGCAAAAAATAATTAAATCAATAAATAAATTAATATTATACACTATAATCTATATACAAGAAAATTACTTAAACAAAAGTTCGAATAGTTACTGTTTTAACACTAGAAACCACAAACCAAAGGTCAACGTGCAAGAAAATAAATCAAAACCAAATATGTAGAACAAAAAATGTCTTTGGATTTGTAACTCTGAAAACCGACATGTAATATCCATGAGAGTTCGAGAGGAGGGGGGAGAGATGAGGAGGGTGGAGAGAGATAGTGGAGAGGAGGGTTGGTGGGAGAGAGAGGAGAGGAGGGTGGAGGGAGAGAGGAGCATAGTGGAGAGAGGAGGAGGATGGAGGGAGAGAGGAGCGTAATGGAGAGTGAAAAGATGCTGGAAAGGTAGTGGACGGGAGAGAGGAAGGAGGAGGGTTGAAGGAAAGCGAGGAGGGTGGAGAGAGAGAGAAAACTGAGGGGGGAAGGAGAGAAGAGGAAGGGGAGGAGAGAGAGAGAAAGAGAGTGGGCCAATCACATGTAAATCCGTAAAGCCAAATAGTTATAAAACTACTTAAAAGCAATACACAAGTTTTAAAAAGTAGTACAAGACAGACATACGAGAGAAAGCAAGTGTTAGGTTAAAGGAAGAACAGAGACAATGTTAGAAATGTGACTTGGTAGAAGGACAGGTTAGGTTAAGTAAGGTCGGGTAGCGTTCCTAACAGTGAGAATTGGAAATGGAGACTGACTGAACCATTAGTAGATACAACACTAACACTATCTAGCAGACAACACTGGAACCAAGACAGTTGGTATAGCTACTAACTCTCCTGGTGGAAAGACTCAGTACCAAAGTCACAATAATGCCACCTAGGAGGCAATCAGTAACTACTTCTAGCCCGACATAGTGGTTAAATATATAAAAAAAATAGTAGCTTATAATCAAGACAATGGACAGGAACAAAAAGCATGGGTTAGGTTATGTGGTTTAGCACTCTTAACGGTGAGACTTGGAAATAGAGACAGACTGAACCATTAGTACATACAACACTAACACTATCTAGCAAACGACATTGGAAACTAAGACGATTGGTATAACTACTAGCTCTCCTTGTGGAAAGACTCAGTACGAAGTCTTAATATTGAACTCCACTCAGGAGATGATCAGTAACTACATGCAGCCCGACCTATAGGTTAACTATATAACTAATAAAAAAATTAGATGCAGGGTACTGCCATGAGAGTAGCTAGCAATCAAGACAATGGGCAGTAACCAAGATGGTGGGTAGACCATATATGAATAATTGCGAGACAAATACTGAACAGATCCCCGATCCCTGTTCCCTGCTCCTGCAATATAATCGGCTATACTCTACTACTTGTTACTCTTCACATAATCCAAGTATTTGCATACGTCCTTTGCCCGATCTTCACTGTTTTCTGCTACACAGTCTTCATATTTTCTTTGAACACACTTTCGGCTAGGAAAAATCCCAAATTGGTTGGCGTGCCAGTTCCTGCAAAAATCTTCAGTCGGGCTGTTCTCTGCGTTGCTTCGGCTGCTGTGGATGGGGTGGTGGCATAATTTTCTGCTTCTCCTCAGATAGTGGCGCTGCTGCTCCGTCGCAATTCTTGCTGTGTTTCTTCAGTTACAGGTAAAAGTGTACTTATTCTGGTTAAAAATGCATCCTACTTCGTGTCTTCGGGCATCAGTTGCAAGAGAGAAATGCTTGCTTCAAAATTTGCAATTCGCAGATGTGACCTGCTGCACATCACCACTGCATGTCCTTAAATGTCTTTCCAGGTTGTCTTTGCGCGCAATAGTAACACCGCACCTGTCACAATCTTGGCCTGGACCTCTATATGAATTGTGCGGTCAGGTAGCTTCATGCCTTAGGCCATTGCTGCGAAATGTAAAATATTTACTGCAAAAACCACAGAAAATGCCTTGCAGAGGAATCGGTCTTACCCCAGAAGTAGAAGGCTGTTGTGTTGCTGTTACAGCAGTAGGAAAAAATGCTCGCCGACACGTCCACCTTCCATAATGATATATTATGTAACCTGCAACAAAGAGAAAAAAACAATTACTTGCACAGTATAAATGCGTATATGGTCAGGATATATGTTGCAAGCTAAGGATGCTCACAATGTACACACTTTTAAAATATCTTATAACTCTTTAAACCATTCCTGAAGATTTTATTAAGCAGCTTTCAGAAATACCGTAATTCACCTTTATTTACAGCAAATATTACATGATGTTCCTAATTACTTTGAAATCTTAAAAGTTTGATTGTGGTTCATTTATTTGTATTTTCTGCATTGAACCATAAGCATTTTTAGCTATTAATATAATTCCCTCATGTATGCCAGTGTTTTAACTGTATTATTTTAAGAAAAGAAATTCAATTTTAAGTTTCTCCCATTTTTGCTGTAACACTTTTTATTGACCTATATATCAATTCCATAGACGAAGCAACAACTTACTGGGAAAAATGTGTTAAATGTTGAAGTGTGCTTTTCTCTAGGAGATCAAATGTATTATTTGGCAGTATTGACATAGATTGCAGCACATACATGGCAAAAGTTAAATAACGAATTAACCATTAAAATACAGTCACCTTTACCCAGTAATCCATCACAAAACAGTCAGTTACAAGTTTAAAATTCTAAAAAATTAAAATTATTTTCGACAGTATTCTTGGTGTAGTTGGCCAACAATTTTTGGATAGTTTAATGAATGAAAAATAATACGAATATCTGGCAGTGTAGCTACTTACGCAAATAAGAAGGGAGTCACTATAGGTAAGGGCATT
The DNA here is from genome assembly GCA_003012365.1 of Medauroidea extradentata. NCBI lineage: Eukaryota > Metazoa > Arthropoda > Insecta > Phasmatodea > Phasmatidae > Medauroidea > Medauroidea extradentata. The sequence continues at coordinate 15,570 of PNEQ01013931.1, read as the reverse complement.
CGGAGTGTAAATTTTTTTCATATATTCGAATAGCACATACTAAAATGAATTAAGATGATATAGAATTTTTTAAAAAAAGTTAATTAGTGAAATAAAGCAACATAAGTTTCATAATGTTATTATTTTGTAAGACGATTCTAAGCATTTTCCATAACTTTACAGAAGAAATGTTTCAGTTTTTTTATGTAAAGTGTGTCCGCTATTCAATAACCAAACCATAATTTCCCAGTTCTTTTACAAATTACGTAATCGCAGCGTAAAATGGTCAAAATTTATACGAATATGGATTAAATCATTTTCTTACCGTTTTTGTATGCCCTTAAAAAATCCTTATTAGGTAGCTATATCATTAATAAAAACATACAGAAGATTTTGTTATATTATATTAATTACTTTGCACTAAAATGTTCTTTTGCTAAGACAATGTTTTATACTGATGAAAGCAGCCTCATCAAAATTTGTTTTCTTGGTGGGTGGTGTACGCACGGCCGCAAGGTTCTAGCCTGTGAATCATCCCAAGCTCCCGGCTACCCGCCCACAAGACAATGCCGTTCACAACAACCAGGCTCTCTTTGCAGGAGATAGGAACATTGTTGGTTTATTTTTTCAGAAGACAGCTTACATCAGTCGCAATGTCTCTCTACAGCCTTATATATATATATATATATATATATATATATATATATATATATATATATATATATATATGCTGAAAATGTGTATGTTTTTTAAATATCAGTAGGCCTACATTATGAAGTAACAGAACTGATTATTCATTTGCACACGTTTCGTTGCCGTTGGAAACATTTAGAGGTAGCATCATAAAAGAAACACTGAGGAATAGAAAGGGGAATGGGGTGGGATTTGCAGGTCAACAATACGCGCGTACGTTCGAGGCAACCAAATACACAGCGCATAGTTTGGTATGTTAATTAGTGTTCAGACATATACACACTTAATTAAATGCTTTAGAGGACTATTGTAATAGACGTGATCATTTATTTTTTTCATATTCGATATTGTGACGAGAAAAAGTAAGGCACAGTGCACTGTTTTCTTGTAGTGTATTGGCTAATAGCTACTAATACTATCTAGTCATATATTTAGTAATTATTTGTCGAATACCTACATTGCAACAATAGCAGGGGGTTGTACAGTTATTTATTACACAATTATTTTAAAGCAATAATGTCCAATTTACATATGGAAGAATCGCTACGCTTGTATTATAATTTGTATAAATTTTTTGTAGCGATAAACATCACAGTTTTTTTTTGTACTTTGCACTCTTAGTATTACAAATTTTGTGGCAAAAATAAGCCTAAAACAAATTAAATGTATATTCGAATGAGCAATGCATCTTGCATTAGCTTAAAAAAAAAAAAAATGTTTCATTCATTTGTGCATGGTATACCTAGAAACAGTCACGAATGTTTTCGAAGTATTCCGATAGAAATATTTTAAATACTGTGCACAAATGTTTCAAAAACTCCATATTATGGCTTTAATAATAGTTGTACCTTAATAAATTAAGTTTAATTATAATAGTTAGTATTTCAGCATTCCAAGCTGGCCATATTGAATAATGTGTGTAAAAATGTAAGCCTCCTCTTATTAAATTTTTAGGTTATTTACCTTCTGCAATATATTTTATTGCTGTTATGGTTATTATTTTATGATTCAAGAATATGTTAATATATGACATGCGAAAAAACCTCACGTTCTGAACTTGAAGAGTTATTCACTTTAGCAATTTTGTTTGCGTTAGTCATCAGATTTGTTATATTGTTTAATTATTTGTTGCATAGTGAGTAAATTTTTTTCTGTTATTTTAATTTTCTGTTGATGCATGTTATATAATTTCTGATATGTAATCATTCTCCGATTGATTTATTTAACTTCTGTGAAATTATTACTGTACAACTTATCACCACTGATAGATTTCATTGAGTACCATGTTTTGAGGCAATAAAAGTTATTTGCTCTAAGGTATCATGCTGTCAAAATCTCAATCCACTGCCTAGAATAATTTACATTTTCATTGTTAGACTTCCGATAGTATTGTTTTGAGTAGGGTAATGTTTAATTGCGTCAGATTTAAAAAAGTTTTTCGACGTAATGGTTTTTCAGGTTAACTCTCCTTGCCTGGAGTGATTTTAATTTGTATTTACAGTAAACAAGTGTGGATTCTGTTATAATAAAGTGTGCGAGAGGACCGTGGTTCCGGGAAAACAACGAAGAGATCAACTGATAAGTAATGCATTTTCAAATTACTTTTATAGTGGCGCCAAGTTCAAATATGTAATAAATAAGACAGCTACGTTGTTTAAATTCTCCTTAATAGAGACCGGAAAAACTAAAAAATAAAATTCAGAACAAAATAGATTACAAATATTTGTTCAACTGATTTAATTTGTTATTAGATGTTAAAATGTTCAAGGGAATTGTATTTCTTATTTTTTTAATAGTAATCGATATTGTACTCGTATCTTAATTTTCAATTAAAAGCTTTGAAAAGGCATTCCAAATTAATGTCACTCTTGGCCATCATTTGTCTGTAGAGTCGTTACACTACTCTCTTATCATTCAAGTGAAGTAAATGAGTTACGCTCACTAGCTCTTTGGTCTCATTCGTAGATTTGGATTTGTTTAGTAGTTTTGAATGCAATATATTACTTGTCTTGCAGTGTCAACGAATTACGTTAGGGTATGTCCTTCACCACTATCTAATACTACTTATAGGTGTAAATCTACTTACACTTCTCTGGTATCACATTTTATACACCTATGTATATGTCACACCTGCAGTAAGTATTTTTACTACATTTTTAATTGTTTTAAAGGTACACACATTAGTTCAGAATATTTAAGATTGTCTTCGAATGTGTAGATATTATGTTATAACTAGATGTTAGTCTGAACAATTATAATGTTTTAAAAGGATTATAATGGCACAGTCACGAAATTAAACCTACTAAGTGCGGTAATAAAAACAAAAATGTTCTCATTTAATGAATTATGTATGTAGTCAGGCCTGAGAATATTTATTACGTACTATTTTCCAGTTTTTTCTTTGAAATTGAGATAGATTTTTCTTTACATCTTTTTTATTTGCGTAATGTTAGCTATTTGCATTGTTAACTCATTCCCTGTGTGGTGGTTTTAATTAAAACTTACGAATTGCATTAACATCCATGTCGTAATAAACAAGTTTAATGGTTTTTTGTAAAATTATGTGAATAGCATTCGAGAACATCACTACAGCAGAATGCATCATTTTATTTGCAAACAGATAACAGTATTAGTCTATAAGCCAGGCCCCACTTTTCAAGAAAATAGGCTCACCTCGAACATAAAGCTGAGACTTTTAAGTCGGATTCGCACGTCCACAGATCGTCCAGAACATACAAAACAGACAATACAGATGACCGTTCATGCGTATATAGATCTTCGGTGTACCCATGATTCAATTCGTGTTTATAGATTGTTATGTAAACATATGAAGTTGCGTTTGTGGGCGTGGCATTTAATGAAATATTTTTCACTTTTAGCACGAGAGAGCTTTATGCAGCTATCAACTAAATCATTTTGCGTGTATCTGCGTGATAATTACATAATTCGTAATCTAATACGACATAATTCTGTGGCAACTACTGGAGTAGTGCAAATGAGAAGTGACAAGTGTTTTTACCGACTTCACTTAAATTTATACTTGTGTGTCTTATAAAATAAATGTGATAGAGATGGGAATCAATATTTTCGATAAGTTTATTTGTATTTAAAAGCAAATAAATATCTTCCGAAAAAAAGACACTCAAAGCAAAATATCTAGTATGTCGGCAAACTGAAGAAGCCTCCATACGAAAGTTTGCACCAGCAGTTTTATATCAGGTAAGTCATGTTCTTTTTTTCTTTTAGTTAGGTATTTGACTGTTGCGAAATCAAGCTTTTTTTTAGAAGAAAATTAACTTACATAGTAGTGTTAAGATTCGACACAAACAGATCAGTCCTGATATTCACTAGCCTAATTTTGTGGGTGTCTACATTCAGTCAAGTCATAATGGGAAGATAAATAAAAATCTAGTTATGAGTAGGCATATCTAAAGAATATAAATAGGCTAGTTTTTAAAATTTGTCAAAGAAGGGAAACTGAATACAACTGAAGGAGGCAGGCAAATTTTAAAATTGTGTTGATGTTGTAAGTTACAGGTTTATGAGTTCAGTTATGTTAGTGTTTCAAAAAGAGCTATAGTAAGTTAAAGGATCAGGTAAAGCAATGGGTAGCAGGGTGGGTGAAAGATAACTGGAGAAGACAAGGGCAGGCTGGTGAGGATGAAGGAAACATTTCGCCATCAGTGATGTTGAAGGAACTGGAGTGGAACTCATTGTTCGAAAGGAGAGGAGTGGTAAAGCTGGTCAGGATGTAGAGAGTGGTAAACTGAGAGGGAGGTTAGGGTATGATAGGCTGCCTATTAACTAAGATAGAATAGGAGAATAGGGAATAATAGTGAAAAGGTTCAGAGCAGAACAGAGCGGGTACTAGTTTATGCTTAGGTTGGTGAGGAAGTGGAATTTGCTGTAGGAGTAGCAAGCGAGGGTGGTTAGATGGTAAAGGAGGGGATTGGTAGGTGGTTTGATGTGTTTACAGCTTTTGTTAGCTAAAAAAAATCTTATTATTACTGTAACACATTCAAAACAATGTTGTGTATTGTTTTACCAAGATAATTTTTTACTGTTTCAGGAAAACCACTGTCATAGTACTTCCCATACCCTTATGGCGTACCGTTTGGTTTACGAGACAACAACTTCGTACTTCGTAGAGGTATAAGAGGATGGTAACCAGAGACTCATCAGCTGTGCTACCGCTGTCAACAACTAGTTCTGAACTGCAGCTTCCTGAAGATGGCGTGTCACCAGTTGTCGTGGAATTGTAGGTGTATGTGGTAGACACGGTTGTGTGCAAAGTGCTCAGTCTGATTCTGTGAAGTTGTACATTAGTTAAGTGAGTGGAATATGGTGAAGATGGCTGTGTTTCCTACCACTGCATTATAAGTTATCGTCGAAGTGCAGCACATAGGTAGGCCTCAGTATTTAGTTTAGCTAACTTTAGTTCCAATGTATCTTTATTTTTCTTTTTTACTTTGCATCAAGATACAAGTCAAGTTTTGTGTTAATTGAATGAGTGTGCATTTGGAAGGGTGGATTTTTCCGACTTGTTACAGGAATACAAAATGCAATACTTAATTCTTGGAAAAAATATATAAAATACTAGATTTTGTCTTCATTACCTAGCATTGTCATTACTGAGTAAATAAATCTGACACATCTAAAAATATATTGTTTTGCTGGTTTTATAGCAATATATGAAAATATAAGCCACCGTGTGGTAAAATAAACATTAAATTATTAAGAAATGTTACTCTACTTTGTCGTAAACATTTTCAGCATGTTTTTGTATATTATGATATTGGCTACTGATTTTAATATGCCCGAACTGTTTATTTACAATTGTTTTTCAATAAATGCTTTAAAATTTATCTCCCTCGATTGTGAAATCAATGTGTTATTTTTGAGACGAAAAACCATGTGAGATTACTGAACTTGGGGTGCTTACTGTATCCTTAGGAAATGTGTAACTGGCACAAACTTTGTATAATTTTGCAAAAGTAAATAATTACAGTGTTCCAATGAAAGTAGTATCCAAAATAATTTAGATACTGTATGCACATTCAGCTATCTAACAAGCATCATTGCTAAGTGTGTAGTGCAGCAGTCAGAAGTCTGACTTAGATTTATGAGGCATACGTATGTATTCTTGCTCACATGTAATGCTTGTGCTACTGTGTTACAAGATAGGTTCGGTTATCCTTCAGTTTGAATTACAATGTAAACTGTTTATGGGCTATGTGCACGTGTTGATTAAAATACATTTAACTAATTTTCAAACCATTTAGTTAAATAATCCTAACACGTAAGTTAATACCTACAAATTAAACAAAATACTGTTGAAATCATTAATTTCATTGATGCATTCAGTGGTCCACTGCAGCGTTCTTCTCATATAAATGTTGTTTCCTAGTTGACGCCCACTGGAACACATACAGTACCTAGCAGTGGCGTCTCGTCAGGGTAAGTAAGGCAAGCAGTGCTTGCCCAGGCAGCTTCCTGACAATTATCTGATTATAATAAATATTTACTTGTAACCTTGTCTCTACTAGAAGCTAACTATGACTTTTGCAGATAGATGTATCTTTTACAAATTCCGCTCGGATTACAATACTGCCAGTTAGAAGATAATAACTCGTAAACGACCAAAGCAAGCTGTTGAAAAGCGCTTCCAATAACGCTTCTAGTGGGTAGAGTTGCCGCGATAGTATACGGGTGAATGAAGGGGCTGGAGGGCTGGCCGGGTGGAAGGAACACGAGAGGGGATTGGCTAAGTGAAGCTGTGTTAGAAGCTACGACTGCAGTGCTTTCTCTCCGAAGTGATACGAATATAGCCGAACCTAGCAGAATTGCCACTATAGCGGTTTTGTTACCAGTTACAGTAATTTCAGATAATGCATTACCGGTCAAGTTTTGTAACTTATGCGTTGATAAACAGGCAGGCGAAGACTGTTTAAACTGGCACTAGTAAATTGGAAATTTTCTTTTCTATTGATAAGATAGGTCTCCGGTGATTATTCAAGTACCATTAGTGGTTTTCTATGTAGACTTCAGTTGGCAACACTGGTCACCGACAGTTTGATTTACATTTTACACGAATCCAATGTGTTGGCTAGTTCCCGCGCTGCACGGTAATACTGCGAAGAGAATATAATAGTTTTTTGTTTAATTTCATTGTTGCGCTATCTAAACTTGGGATTTCAAATGGTCTTGCGCGAGACTGAAATCCAGAGTACATAAAATGGATGAAACGAAAATGTGGATGCAAGTGTTGTGGGTGTGGATTACATGCTAAACCTTTTTCCAGCAGTGTTTTTACTTTTCGGCAAAGCTGTGACCTCATCAGAGAAGGTAGGCCGACATTTGAAATTTGCGTAATTCAGCATGTTTGTAATCTTATTCAAAATATCTCTTTACACGGATTTTTTGTAAATGTTGCAGAATTAACTTTGTGATCAGTTCTCATAAACATATTTGAACTATCCTTGTCAGATCGATTGTTGACTGTAAAACTTCACCTCAGTAACAATACTATTTATACAACTAACTTTGAAAATTATCCAACTTTGCAAAGTTAGTATTTATGAGGCTTTATTGGCCATTAGGATTCCAAAGCTTTTTTATGAAAAAATACAAAAATCGTTCAACAGTGTTGATGGCAGGGTTTTAAACGAAGGCTTTATGAGAGTGTTGATTATAAATAACAATGCTCATGCTGTAACTCTACAGTCAATGGCCTCGAACATCGGCCACATCACCAGCCGTGATTCCCAAACGCGCAGGGTTTGTCGTTTCAGTTTTTATTTGGGGAGGGGGGGGAGATATTTATTTGACGACAGTGACCTTGTTGCATCTTTTTTATTAATTAAGCATGTATCAATTAGAAACTTTAATAATAAAACTTCGGTTTTATGTGCCTCCCCCCTACATGACGCCACTGCCAACGCGGCATTCTGTATACAGTAACATGACAATCTGACCCACCCCTGGCTAGCTCTTTGGTTTTATCTTAAGGTATCTGATATCCCGGCATATTGCCTCCACGTATCCTGATAAAGAATCTTTGACGCGATACCTGATACTTTAACGGCCGCCATACAAGCCGTTACAATTAACGTTATGTCAGTTCAGGTGCTAAACTGGCTGCCACGCTTGCTACCATGGAAGACGGTTTTTAGTCGAAGTTATTATTTATCTCATCCGTTTACATAATTCAGTTTTAAGCGCGTAACACCCCCCCCCCAGTTATACACAGTTAAATGACGCTAAAATCCTGGTAGTTACAAATATGGTTAGTAGCTTGCCTTTCAAATTAGGTCACGAATCGCCACAGGTACCTTGTATTAATGTACACACCTTGCGAGTACAGCTGTTTATCTGATGAGTGTAGGTATGGTATTTTTTTCTGTTTGTGATTGTCACAAAATAACAGGTAAGTGCAATACTGCTGCAAGGGAAATTTGAAAACTTCAGATCAATGTTTGGCTAATTTTTTTAATGATTACAATTTGTTGCAGATTTTTGAGTTTCAACTTTTTACCTTCCATACACGTAGTTGAAAAAGTTATAAAAGAACTTATATTTTGCAATTGTAGAGAATTGTAGTGTGTGTGGAGGAAAACTGAATAGGGTAAACAGTCTATTCTTTGGAAGTATTTGATGTATTGGATTTGACTGGTTGAGTTGGAAACAGTGAACAGACAATATATGTACCTACGGTTGTGCTGCAATGTGGGCACTGAACAGTTAGATAAACGACAATTTGTACTGTAATAGGGTGAGTAGAAACAACTTCAAAGCAAAATGTTACATTATGAAGATAACTTAAAATGTAGCCAAATTGTATTTGAGAAAAAAGTGTAAGCTAGGAACTTGTTTTTAATTTTGTTCTTATTCACCCAGTTTTACAGTACTGCATTATGGTACAGCCAATGCTTGAAAATGTGGCAGCAGAGTGTGATCTGTACGTGGAAGTGTAGGTGCAAAGAAGCTCAGAAAAATATTGAATCGTATGTGGTAGTGTACGCAGGGGCAGGGTAGAGAGGAAGATGATAACTGTACACTATCTGTAGTGATGAAGGAACTGGAATGGAGTGCATTGAGAACTAAAAAACAGTTGATGTAAACAGTTAGCAGGTTTGTTAAAGGATCTGGTTCATGCAGTTGATGAGGAGAAGCAGGCGTAGCTAGAGCTAGAGAAGGGCAGTGAGGTGGGTGATGAATAAATGGAAGAGGCAGGGTCAGTCTGGTGAGGAGGAAAGGAACTTTAGGCCTAGGGTGATAAACGGGAAGGGAAGATGGGCCAGTATGGCCTGCAAACTAAAGGAAAATGTAGCAAAAGTAGAAAATTCAAAGGTTGTGAAGAACGGAGAGGGGTTGACAGTCAATGCTGGTGAGGGGGTGGAATGCACTGCGGGAAGAGTTTGTGGCTGTGAGGGAGGTTGGAAGGTTTAGGAGGGGACTGGAGGATTGGCGCTGTGAGGATGGGGACTAGTCTGATCACCACCGGGCTTTAGCCGAATTGCGAGTGTAAAATGTATAATAATAATTATTAATATTATTATGAATGGAGAAGGATGGGCAGGGTTAATTGTTACCTGACTAAGAGAGGGTACAGGGAGAAGGGAAACAACAGTGAGAAGATTGAAAGAATTTGGGGGAGAATGTGGCAGTGTAGGCTTACAGAGTACAGTATATTGTAGTGTATTACATCTATCAGATCTTTTTGTGTACATCTTTGAATGAAAATATTGGTTTGTTATTTACTTAGTTTTATTGGCCTCCTCGTATTTCCAGTGCATGCCAGAATTGAATGTTTAATAGTGTGAATTGATGATTGAAAAGGGCTGGAAATTTTAGAAATAGTATTTTATAGGGTCAGGTAAGAGTAATCTCGCCACTGACAGTTTGCATTTTTTTTTTTGGAATATAAATTTTAAGGACTGGGAGCTGGGAAGTAAGTGATAGGGTCAGATGAACTTGCCACTGGGTGGCCACCGAATTGTAATTAATGTTTTCATAGTTATCTTGTTCAATTTCTCTTCCCCATTCCATATTTAGCTGAATTATGCATGTATGTTATTGCTTTATGCTGTCACCTGTACTTAACTAAGAAGCATTGAGTTGGCAGTAACATTTAAATTACCGGTGAACAAAAAGACAGTTTGTGATATTAGGCCTTACAGTTTAAGATTTTTTTTTACAGGAAAAGTAGATTAACGTTTATTTTGCACGAATAAATAGAGTTGTACGACAGTAAACAGACCGATCTACTACATTCTGAACATTGCTTTAATAACTACAGTAGACAAATTGAACACCTCCGACACCATTAAAATATGCCGCAAACGATTCTAAGGAGACGATATGAAATCCCACACAATGCTCATAAACATTACATGAGTGTACTGATTAACATTGCATGTTTACAAATTAAAACTATGAGTGTCTCACACAGACGTGAAATGCATTTAATCGAACTTAAGGGGGATTATTCCCTAAATAAATAATGTTAAAATGAACTTGAAATTATTTATTTTGTAGTAGACATAAATGACAAGTATTAGAAAAACATAATTTTTTTTTTTAAATTTTTAATATATGTTTTGACACTTTTAAACGAACTTTGCATGATAATTTTGCAGCCATTACAGCAAGAATCAGAATAAAAATTTTTACTAATTACTGCATTCACTTGCTAGATTAAAGTACGAAAAAGTGCGTGTCACATTCGGTTTTTAAAAACAGTTGTTTGAAACAGTTTACTGATGCATTTTACATGCTAATGTAAATGCATTTTTTCGTAATTTTTTGTTATGTAATTTCAGTAGCAAATTTAGACACTATAACCAACGATTTGAAACAAAAATACTACATCGTACCATACTGTTGCATTTAAATTAATTTTATAAGCAATAATATTGCAGTTTGTTAAACTAGTTCATGAAATTAAGACATAAAATCAAATGTATGTAACGATGTGTTAGGTTGACTACAAGTCCACTGTGAAGTGCTTCCATCTGGCGAGAAAGACAAGAAATATTTAAACTGTACGAAAGCATGTCCCCCCTTCCTTCCCAAACTTTCGGACAGGACCTGTGTCACGTACAGTTGGTAGAAGGGCGGGGAGGTGGGGCGCGAGACTGCAGCACCAAGAACCTGGGAATAAAGATTCTTGCAGCGACTGGCTGACACTCTTGCCATATCTTTCGAAGGTTGTCACAAGAACAGTACGGCCCATGTGCCTGCCAGCCGTGTAGGCAGGCCGCTGAGAATGTGAGTTGTTTATTGAAACGCTTTCCTCTAAGGTCTCTTTTATTTACATTCATTTATTTACAACATAGTTTACTGCTAAAGTAATATTTTAACGATATTTTTTAAGAACTTTTTAAAAAGATTAACAACAGTTAATCAGACGAAACAACAAAGCAGGAGCGTGGCATCCTGTTTGTTCCTTAATAATGATATTAGTTTACCAGGAAGAAATTTATATATGTAATATATTTTATAAAAGTATATAATATATCACTTTTACGTAATCCGTAATGAAAAGCAAAAATTAAATCATTCATTACTTTTCGAAACACATTTATGTTTCTTTTCCTTTTTCGTTTACTGAGGAAATTAAACAGTAGCGTAGTTCCTAAACTGAACACAAGCTGTGTTGCTAAGAGTAGTTCAAATACCTACATCTACTTGAAATTCCCGCTATCCTAAATCACAAATTGGTAAGTTCGGACACTGCTAAAACGTAAAGTGGTGCAAGTACAAGCATAATTATCACGCTCAAGTAACATTTGTTTCGAATATGAACTATATTTTTTCAAACGAAATTTGAGGTAGCTCAAGATATGTTTCTGAAAGACACGCAGTAAAATAACAAATTGTAAATAGCACAGATTTTAGAGGAAGGCGTTACACTGAAAAACACATATATAACACATTACTATGAATACATACACATAGTTTATTTTGAACATTAACTTTGTACTTTTCGTATTAACATTGAGACAGAACTGCATTTATGCAAGAAGCCACACTTAAAAACACACAATTTACTTTATATTACACTGCATTGAAAAGCATTCCGTAACATTTGTTTTGATCATAAACTAAATATTTTTTGTGCAAATTTTCAGGCAGTGAAAAACATAAAGTAAAATTTTCCGCGTGCAAAAGTCGCATACAAATTTCATTCAAATACAGTACTGTTCCTATTTTAATAATGATTTTGCTTATGCACTGTTGCTGAAAATAAGACAAGGCAATCGAAATTTAAAAAAAATAAAATTCCTCTTACCTCAGTTCACAGCAATACATATGAAGTTTCAACTGTCGCTTTCAAGAGTTTCAATTTCATATTCGTGATATGATGAAGCCTGATGATGAATGTCCTGGGAAACACAAATTTTCGCAGAGCTTTAGATTCTACGGACGGAAACTTAGGCAATATCATTTGAAAAATGTGTTTTCACGATTCCTTTCTTTTTAACTAAAGTCTGTCCGCGACATAAGTTAAACAATCACTCAGATACTAATTTTTTTCTGACGTTACAGCCAGTCCAACAGGGCTTAGTGCTTCAATCCATCCTCCAGAAAAAGTACTGCAATGAATCTTTGCAAATAATTGCAAAATAGTACAAAATACTAATTTATATAAAATTTAATATTTCTCTACCATTTGAAATTGATGAAATAAAATCATACAGAACATTTGTTGGAAAATTTAGCTACATATCCCGCGCTGTATCTCGGTACTTCTTTATCTTTTATTGAAATTTCAGCCAAGTCCTTGTCATTCACATATGTTTCACTATTGTCTATGTCACGGTATATACTCACAATGTCTCTGTTTCGGCAATTTTTAACCACACTGACAAACATCTGACTAGTTAGATATGGTTGATTTTTTTTTTCATATTCGGTAATAACAGCTTATGAACCGAATGTTGGTATTTAATTCCCTAACACAATCATTCTCGGTCATTACTTGAAATCTGTTGGTGTTGAATTGTCATATGTGTATCCAATATTCCGTATTCTAGAGAACATATTTTCTAATTTATGCAATTTGTCATAATAAACTACAGCATTTCAGTTTTTAGCAAGTAGCTATACGTTTCTATGAATGATAACATGGAAATCAAAATACCTATTTGGAATGGCATTATCACTTTTTTCGGAAATTCTCATTTCTGCAGTAACACTTTTCGTTTAATTAAAACTACTAATCTGTTGCTCTGAATGCACACCAAATGCGCTGTGCCAAGAATTATTTTAGTCATTAAGAAATCTTGAATTCAAAATATAATTGTTGCCATATTGTTAGAAAATAACTACGTGGCATATTTTACTTCTTGACATACACGTTTTGGCCATTGCTACCTATACCATTCTGTAAGGTCCTAACGCTCGATCTTCTGTTTGTTGTAGCAAACTCGAATGCAGATATTAATTTCATTGAACGAGAAAAGCGTCGAATTTTCCAGTGAACTAATCATTTTCGATTTTTTTCAAATCAGGTTGACACAAGTTCCTTGTACATTTCCTCAGAGTAAACAATCCAGGTAACGTAATCCCAACTGTTTCTAAGGTATATATACGCTTTCCGGGAAACTGAACGCAATGTGATTGTTGCTGCAATGTCACTGTCTTTCCATATTGCTTGTTCTTTTTTCAGAAGTCAATTCTATTTGCTGAACTGTAAAAACAGTTTATAAGATTTTTTGTACCTGAGTCCTAATGGCTTTAGGGCAACGTTTATGATTAATTTCTAAATTCAACAATTTTTGCATTAACTGCGCGCATTTAGTTTTCATTTTCTTCTGCTGCGTCTTTGTCATTAAATTCTTACTGTAGTGCGTTTGCCTTATTTTTAAGAAATGAACTTCTTGCTGCAAATTTTGTAACTAAGTACTGATACTAATTGAATGTGGTGGTGGGCACGTTTAACCTTTCATGTATAATTATGCCAACATGGACGGTAGAAAAGAATTTTCAGAAAATAATTGAGGCAATGAAAAATTAACGCCGACGTTGTGAGAAATTTTGAATGAGCTAGCCTTATCAGGCTAGGCAAACACAGTAGGCTATATTAACAGTCAGTTCATAGCTCTCGATATGTAAAAAATAATAATTTCTAAAAAAATAGTATGTATTAACTTGTTAATGTATAGAGCCGGGCCAAATCGCGATGAGAAAAAAGATAAAACATGACAAACGGACCGTATAATTTTGCTCTACGCTCCATTCGCCAGGCACAGGCAAGACCGCGCGGACTGATCTTGTGACGTCACGCCAACCTCCCTCGGGTACCGTTAGCCAGACGGGTCGGTTTCTAGTCCAAGAAAGATACGAGAGAAAGGGGTCGATTTATGGACAAATTGCAAGAAAAGGTTTTTTACGTCAAAATTTGCAGAAAAATTCATAGAATAACATATCCAAAATTCACGAAAATCCGCTTACAACTTCTTCTTTTCCGGAATTCGTCCCCGGAAAAATATTAAATAATGAAAAAAAAAAAAAAAAAAACCCGAAAACAGCGCTCTTTACAGCGAAATATATCAGATCAATAGGTAAAGTGCATAGCTTTTCCCGTAAAACATTCTAATTTTGTACTAATTTGCATAAAATCCGATATGTGTTTTTCTGAATTTGTCCCGAAACGGCCATAATTAGAGAAGGTGATTCATCGCGGGAAAAGTTGACTGTTAGGCTTCAATGTAATGTATTCATTTCTGATGCTTTGATTTCGTTACTGTTGAGTCCCCATTTGACTGGGCCAATGACAGACCTTGTCCACTACTACTGGACGTCTGTGATTCGTCTGTAAACAACTAGACCGTGCTATATATATAACTATCGGCCAACAATGCATGACGTACGACGCTACACTTATTTACAGGCCCTTGCCTATTCTCATGACTACATTGTTTGAAAAGAGTTCCTTACTAAACGAAACAATTAGTTTGCCATCTATGAACTCGTATGAGTAACATAAGATTTTATGCAGTGCATGTGGCACTATTTTCAAATAAACTTCCAAAGTTCCGCATGACTGCATCGGAGCACTGGAAATTTTAATCAAACAAATTGGTTTTATATAAAACAAATCAAATTACTAGAACCAATACGGCCTACAGGAAATGCTTTTATCACCGAGGAAAATAATAAAGAAATACCTTCATTTTAAATTTATCAAAATAAAATACTAATAACTTGAAATTGTGTGTATAACATTTATATAAAGAAACAAAGGCATTTGAGGGTATTTAAAGGTTATAGGTATATAACTAAATATTACCTTAGTTCTGAAAAGGCGTTTGTGATAGATTTAATTCAAACGGACGGGGAGTGTGTGTGTGTGTGTGTGTATATATATATATATATATATATATATATTAACTTATTTAAATATATATGTGTGTAGGCTATGTGTGTATCTACACATTTTTTTTGACAGCCCGGTAAAGGAGATTGCTCACCCATGAAATATTTTACATGCATTTCGACCTATTGTGGTACATGAGGTGAGGAAATATCCTATGTATTAAAAATAAAGTCACCCGGTGTAAACTCAATAAACTACAGTATCTAGTACAAACATTATTTTTAATTTAAATGCACGTAGGTGGTATAATAATGTTTTCCTTGCATTTAACTATTACAAAGCAAATTTGGCGAATCAAGTGAACCGATCAAAACAACTGTCACATTTAAAAAATGTATAGCTGTTTTGAAACATTGGTGACATACAAATGCGAGGAAATAAGTTTACGTAATCTGAAAACTTGTTACAATTTCTGAAATAATGTGAACTGATATTGATATTTCATGCATTTAAATTTAAGCTGTAAGCAGCGCCAATTGTAGTGGTATGAAATACTGAACTATTTAGTTAAATTT
>PNEQ01013921.1:9766-48390 GCA_003012365.1 Medauroidea extradentata | reverse complement strand
GTTCTCCAACCTCCTGGAAAGATGTCGCTTCAATGTCAAGCACCACCCAGAGAGATAAAGAGGGAACAGGATCATTCCAGATCACGATATTTTCTCTCGGTTACCCGATACTGGGCGCAGGTGGTTATCATGGAGTAATACAATCCATGCGGCACCCGAGGAGGCCTTTTAGCGCTGCCGCCACTGTATTGTATTTCGCAGCCCTGCCCGACAGCCACGGCGCCGAGGAGTGAGTGGGAAGGGGGTGTCCTAGCTCCGCCACCACAGTATCGTACTACACCGCCCAGCCAGACAGTCACGGCACGCAACAATATTATAATTTCTTTTGAAGTTGCATATTCAAGAAACGTACACACAATCGATTTATGGAAAAATCTAATTACATAAAGGACTGAAAAACATATCCCCTTATGAAAATTGACGCCTTACCATACTACATTTCTCCTTCTGGGGAAATCATTTTGCTGTCTCACACATAGATAAATGTGTAGATCAATGATTAAATAGTCAAAAACGTGAACAAGTAATGCTCATATATGTGCATCAAAGTCTTCATGCATTACCAAAGTAATTCTCATAAACAGGGTTTAAACACGGAGTTCTTAAAAATTGAGATGTACCAAGGCAATTGGCCCCTACTTAATTTAAATGCATATTTTTTCTTCTTGTTTTTTTTCAATACAGGCAGCTCTGTGCTGTGAGGCGGTCCACCCACCACTTAGGCCTATATTATTTCATGTCTTGTTTTTATTTTATTATTTTCTTATGTTTGACTTATACAATTTGCTATTATCTATATACAGTGAAACTTCCCTTAGCGGACACTTCCGAATAGCGGACACTTCCGAAAAACGGACATTTTTCCAATCACCGGCAGATTAACATGGAGCCTTATGGAGAAATACTCTCTAAATAACGGACATTCTTATTAACGGACGTGGACACATAATAAGTAGTGAATAACGGACAAAATGCGCAAAAAAGGGGCGTGAAAACAGTTGCAAAGCAGCTTCAATGAATGTTTCGGCAGCGAGTCGTAACTAAGAAAGTGTAATTTGTACACCCCTTGTAAGCAGGTAGCGCGTAGCCTCGCGTTATCTCAACCCCCCACACACACACGCACGCGCGCAGCTGCCGTGTAACTCGATCCTCCCACCACACACGCATGCGACGTGTGTTGTAGCGCTTAGTCATTGTTTACTCTTCTTTTCATGCACTTCACGTAATAATGTAGCAGTCGTAATTGAGTGACTTATATAAGTCACTCAATTACGACTGCTACATTATAGTTGGATGGCACAGGTGTGCCTACCCAGTTCCAGGAATCGCTATATTTAGATTTATAACAATTTTTCTAATACTTTTACTTTTCATAAAGTGCACGTGCGCTGCCGCTCGTTGAGTGTGCGAGAGAGACGGTAATATATTTGCACGAGCTGGCTTTAGTTTAAATTATGTTGTAAATTATTATATAATTATGGTTTTCAAATCTATATTTTCACTTTTCAAGTTGTTTAAAAGTATAAAAGTTGGTAATTTATTATTATATTTAATTTAGTATTAATTTTCCGTTATGGTTTATACCGTGGTGCGCTGGGTGGCCGCTAGAGGCGCTGCAGGGAGAGAGCAAGCTTCGCGGGGTCGCCATTGTTTACTTGTTGTCTAGTCGCGGACGGAGTTGTTTGTGCGGGGCTTGTTGCCTAGTCGCGGAGCAAGTTGGTTGTGTAGTACCGGTTGTTCGGACGCGGACGAAGATGGTCATGTTGAGCGGTGCTTGGGCTGTGTGGGAGCGAGGTGGCGGAGCAGCGACATATATACGTAGTTAATCTTTCTGTGCTGGTAGTCACTGAGTGGAGGACTCGCACGTTTGCGAGAATATTAAGTTTTGGGGTTGAGTTGTTCTCTCCCGGGAGCGTCAGGCTTGGACAATGAGGAAGACTATTATGATTGAAATATAAAACTTTAAGGGTTATTTAATAAAACAGTTACGCCAACAGTTTTTTTTATCGAGTAGACTACAGCATAACCACTATACGATCACAACTGGCAACCGTGAGAGGTTATGTCAACAATAAAGTAGTTTATTTCTTCAGCTGACGCGCTACATTTTTTGGTGCCGTGACCAGGATATATGGTCCAATAAAGTCATCTGCATTTTGCCGATGCGTCACATTTCTTGGTGCCACAACCAGGATGTAAGCATCTTCATCTAGCTTTATCTTCAGTTAGCGCTGACGCGCTACATATTTTGGTGCCATGACCAGGATTTGTGGCCAACAACGGCAAAAAAAGTTAGCTTCATTCAAGTATCAGCGAGACCCGTCACATTTATGGTGCCGTGACCAGGATGTACGAAGGTTGACAACAATATTTTCATTAATATTCAGTTAGCGCCAACGCGCTACATTCTTGGTGCCGTGACCAGGATTTGTGGTCAACGACGGCAAAGTAATGTCATCTTCATTCTGCGAGACCCATTACGGTGCCTTATTTATGATAGGCTTCTGGGAACTTGTTTGTTGCGTGTTCGGGATGATACAACAGGATGAAACTATATAGTAATTGGGGACATGAGTAAATTAAATCAATTTTAAAAATTTTAATATAAAACACAGTCACAAATTTTAAAGTAGAGCCTTTTGTTAATTTTCCCAGCTTGTTTGTATTCAATCTGACAACAGTAAAATTTTAATCATTTCTTTCTGATAACCATTTATGATTTATTTCTTATTTTTGGAATTTTGGGCAGTTTTATTTGTTTGTAAATTTTCTGGTAAAGTGAGCAAATAATTTCATGCGCTCAAGTCTTCTCCAGGCCATAGGATCCTTGTCGCCAATGTTGTGGTTGATAACCTGCTTCATGGAATTCCTTCATGGCGTAGGTTATTGATGCACAAAGTCTAACCATCACAGAGCCTATCCGGGTACAACAGTAGCAAGAAGCATTTTAGCAACATATCTACTTCCAACCACATGTTGACTAACGACCTCGCCACAATATACTAAAAGTTACTAGCTACACCTGAACATAAAACAAGTACCACAACACTTTATACTTTAACTGTTTATGGTTACCACTTATAAATTGCTTGCCTAAGTTTATATCAAAATACCATATTTACCTATGTGCCACCTGCACATTTTTTTTTTCAAAAACAAAATTGAAAGTTTACGGTGTGAGTCATACACAGAAATCAAGGTTTTTAGACAAATAGGGCTTGGAAACATTGGGTTTATCGTATATTACAGACTGCTGGAAGGATTAATTATAACAGTAAAATAACTGTGAAACCCTTCAACATCAGATTGTAGACCATAAGCTGTAAATAAGAAACACCCGCACTACCCTCAGCCAAAAATATGGCAGTGCATCCACAGTTGCCAGCCTGCTGAAACGTGCCAAGCCTGCAGCACACAGGACTGTTCCAAGCGTCACCAAGCCAGCGTGCACCTAGATCCTTTGTCTCGTTCGCCCAGTCTGATGAGCGAGCATTTAGGCACTCACCACGTGGCATGTAGTGATGCAGAAAAAAAACTGAAATAGTGATTCATTGCTTCACCAGAAGGCACCACAGTACAGCATGCGCTTTAAGTACGGGCAACTGCTTAAAGTGCTGCACTCTGCTTGCTGCCGGTGTGCAGCATTCGCATGCCGACTGCCATGCAGCAACGTGCCTACCAGCTTCGAGCTTTCACCCATCGCTACTTCCAACACAAAACGCTGAGCGCTATTTATACTTCCAGGGCGTAATTTAATTCTTAAGAAGTCTGCAACATATTTAATTCACATAATATTTAAATGTAATTAAATTACATTTCTGAACAAAAGACACATTGAAAACTTGTTTTTCTTAAAAGTAAGTTGAAAATGTGGGGTGAGGTAGCACTTGTGTAAATACAGTATTTTATCACGTATTTATTATATGACAAGTTCTGTTCAGAGCTGAAGACCTCAAAGCATTTCTTTGAATTTTTTCTACAAAGGGATAAATTTTCCACATTCCATCTTCAGCATCAATCATATAGTGCAGAGAGTAAAAGGATAAGTTCAAATATATTTCTTCTTACTGCATTGCACACACAACTCATTTCTGGTGTCTAAAGATAAAATTAAAGACAGGAAATGAGCACAAGGCTACAAATTACTAAAACAGGTGGCCAGAAATGCAAAAGTACTTTTAAGATTTGTACTTGCAGGTAAGGAAACTCACAACACAGATGGACGACTTTTTTTGTGCAGTTTCTATGTTTTGCTGGCCAAGTCAGTTTCCTTGGGTGATGTGTGATTTTCCCAGTTATTACTTTCACTAGTGCACTCATGTAACCAAAAAATATCAAAGTTCTAATAAAATATCTACTTTCATCCTTAGCTACATGAGGAGTTTCACAGTTCTTGAAAAGAACATATATTTAATGAACAAAATACTAATTGATATTGTATTCATAATCATCATCACCTACGGATTATTCAAGCAATTCTACAATTAAAAGTCTATATACAAAAGTCCTGCTTAGGAAAAGGTTTTAAATACGATTCCATGTTTCTGTGCACCCATATCCCTTTTTGATAATCTTGTCAGGTGCTGAATGATGTTGGGATCGTCTTCCCTTTTGGCATTATATCATAACTCTACGTGTGCTATTAGCTGCCTGGGATTCAAGCTGTCTTATATTTCACCAGTATACTTGTCACAATTCATCATTCAGCACAGATGGCAACGGTGGTGTGATTGTATACTGTATCGCATGTGCCAGCCTCACTTTCAGAATCAGCAAATATAGTATCCAAAGCCTCCTTAACCGAAACATCTGGCCACAGGATGGTTCCCCAATGCCTGTAGTTAAAGAATACTCCCGTAGGTACATTGCCAGAAAATTACACAGTCTGTCTCATGAACATGTGCAATTTCTTACAATTATTTCCATGACAAGATATTTCGATCTTCTTCCTAGT
Source organism: Medauroidea extradentata (assembly GCA_003012365.1). NCBI lineage: Eukaryota > Metazoa > Arthropoda > Insecta > Phasmatodea > Phasmatidae > Medauroidea > Medauroidea extradentata. Next base: position 43,436 of record PNEQ01013921.1, on the reverse strand, counting down.
TTACCATTACCGACCATCTGTTGATGGTAGTGGCTTACTGATTTGGAAAAATTTTATTTTACTGCAACACATTTCGATTCCCTAAAAAACAGAGATTCAAATCAAAGTAGTTTTAGTTTCTGGACTTCAGCGCTGTGTCGGCAGCAAGATGTCCGCTGTAACAGCAGGCTTCTTCGTACAGTAGTTCTCATTAACAACTGCAAGATTGATGTTTAAAATGCGAGCACAATAAAATTAATGTTATATTTTCAAGAACCTTATACAATTTTTTTAAAAATGTAATTCTTTACTATAGGAGGCAGTTTTGGACGTGTGACTGAAAAATACACACACCTAAAATCATATATTGCTCGCCATCTTTCAAGACTTTTGCAGGTATTTCTGAGTCTGTCCAAGATATTACATATTAATATTTAGCTGAGTTAAAGAATATAGTAACAAGAACCACAGTTATTTTTTTTTTACAAATGATATTACTGGAACAACAAATCTCCATTCAGATGCCAGAGGCAATTAATTAATTTATTTATTCGACATACTTTATAGTATCCAATTACCTGTGAAGCTCCATCACAATTGCACTAACACATCTCTAGCAGTAGGTGAAAACATTTATGAGAGAACTCACGTCATGTGGCACTGAGCGACCACTATCGCCATGCCGTGTGTAGTCAGAAATAAGGGCCGGATTCTCTCTTTCATCCAAGAAAGGACTCTCTGGTGACCAGCCATCCAAGAAAACTGGGTGGTATGGTGCAACGTAACCTTTCCACTGATCCCTTAAAAAATAAACAAAATAATAATTAAAATGCAAACAGAAAACGGTACCTAGAACATATGCCATCAAGCTCAGTTGAAAAACAACCAAAACGATTCTATAAATTTTAAATGAAAATATATTTTGAGCAATATCTAAAAACTTAAGAGCTGTAAATTGCAAACTTTTAAATATAACAGTTTTATTGGCACAAAAACACACATTTTATTCTGTTTTTTTTTTTTCATTAAAATACAATATACCTAATGTAAACTCTGCTAAAAATACAAGTTTCTACTCGTTATAAATTTGTCAAAATGATTACAAAAACAATACATTACTCTAACAATATATTCTGGTGTCCTATTTGCAAATTGATTCACACATTACCCATTCCGAAATTTATGTGTCTCTTTACCCTGAAACAAGTACTGTATTTGAATGGTGCTAATGTGAAATACAGAAATGAAATCTGACCTCCTTGGACAGTAAGGGTGCTGCCTACTTCAAAACCCCTAGAGAGCAAGACTAGGGAATTATATGTTAAATTAAATTACTGACGGATGCAGTTAGTCATTATTAAACCCACATACATGCCTCCATTGCCTTTTTTGTTGGTGTGGGCCACATTAATTTAAGATCTCTTGGGCTATTTCTTGAACACACTAAAAACTATGAAGAAATAAATATTTCAGTGATGATGGGGGGAGGGGAGAAGGATCAAAAACACCTACTAAGAGTTTTTCTTCACATTTTTATTCTTACAGAATGTTTTCCTCCCTTCAATGCAGCTAAAATTATTTCTCTCCAAAAGTAATATCATGAACGGAGACTATATCCCACAGAATATAATTGAACATGTAAATCCCTATCGAGCCCAAAGCCTGACCCATTGTGCTCAATTACAACATATAATACTTCATTCCAGATTACTGTTCAACTTCACTCTAGACTACTGTTCAGTGTAGTGCAAAGCTTGGTGTTTTCCAATTTAGCTCTCAGCAGGGGCTGTATTGAATGGGGAAGTATGCTGCCAGTGTAGCTAGCCATCAACTACAAACTACTCTAGGGTTCTGACAACTTTTCCTTTTACTGTAAATGCTGTAGACATTGAACTGACAAATTTAATCTTGATAGGCGCCACTCCTAACTTCCAAAATGAATTTTGTTTCCGGCATGGTATGAAGGAACATGTTTTTAATTCAGGAATATGTATACACCATACCTACATGTAACAGTTTCAGAATGGCAACCCTGGCGTTAGCAGGTACCTTCCAGCAAATTTTTGTTGATCAAATGTTTCTAAACTTGTTAATTATTTCACATAAGAATTAAAATCTTTTTATGTGCATGGCTGAAGATTTTAGACATTTTTGCAAGTCAAAACATCATTAATAAGAGTATTGCAGATACTGTATTTCGTTATGTTCCTTTTATACTTAAAGTGGAGTATTTTAGAGAATCTGGTTAAAAAATTCCAAGAACACACCCCAGAAAAACGTAACATTTTGTGACATACTAATATTGTGTGGCGCAAGCCTTTGAGATGGTCGTACATGTCATGAATATGCCATTGTATAGTTTATTGTTGTACAAATAGTTCCCTATGGTATAACCGGAAAATTTCAAAGACTTTTCGATAAACAGAAAGCAATGCACAATTTGTGGTAAAGACTCCCCAAAGCTCTCTTCATGCACTAATCTTTGTGGGGCCACAGCCTATATCAAATGTGCAGAAAAAAATAGAGATTTAACTTAAACGTTTTGGAAAGAAAGCAATAAATGTGAGACACAGACATCACACATGACAAAGTGACATGATTAATGGCAATTAAGTTGCATGTCATGAGTCACGCAAACCTAGTGATGCGCTGTTCACAAACTCACAGTTCCATATAGAATATTACAATCAAGGTTACTGTTGCACAAAAATATTTTCTTGATGTGAGTTCACACAATCACCAGTGATGGTGAATAAGAAAAGTGAACACAGTGTATTTATGTCCATATGGCACAAGCACGCAAAAACACACACACATTAATAATACTCTTAAATACCGGCACATGAATTCGGCCCCTGCAGGACCAATATTTTGTTATCTATGACAACATTATGAATACAGCACAAAATATGTGAAGAGGCATGATAATAACATGTACTGGCAGCATGAACATTTACCGCCATGATGATCATGAACCAAATGGCAGCAAGGCTGCCAACCCTAGCCGGTAACTATCAATCATTGTTGCCAACATAGCAACATCAGGGCTGCCAACATATAACTCAATGCACCATTGTAGTCAGCAGTGCGGGATATTCAAAAAAATTGTCCAAGTTTAGTTACAAAGTCAAGGTCACAACAAAGAGTATTTCATAAATATACACTATTTACACATAAGACACAGTTTTTCCAAGAAGTCAGGATGGTTTTAAGGGGTTTTACACATTGAAGCTGCTTGGCATATTTCAAAGAAGAGAAATATCAAAATCAGGCAAACTTATACTGTATAGACTATATAACCAATACCAACGTTTTAGAACCAGAGATGTCATCACTGCGACACCATTTTGTTCCACATCCCGTTCCAAAAACATCTATCAGAAACCTGTATATGTAGGTTGCTACTGTACAATTAGAAAACTTTGATCAAGATTTGCTACCTAAAATCAACGTACACCAACTGAATCCAAGGTGGCCTCTACTTTCTGAATAGTAAATTACGGTTAAAAAAAACTTCTTAGATTTGGGTATGTATAGTATTTCACTGACCAAAGTGAGGCACATTTTAATTCCTTATTTCTAACTTCCATATATCACCAAAATTATTATGTTTAGACTCCTCATCAAAATTTTACTCACCAAAACCCATCTACAAACCCTAGAAGTGTGCGTGTTCAATAATATGAAACAATCCATACAGTATAATAAATATGAAACAATCCATACAATAAAGCTGCACATAAGCTACCATATTTGCCGGCATATAGGACGACCCCGCATATAACACGAGTCATGGTTTTGAAGGTACAAAACCTTGAAAGAAAAAAAAATATTAATTTTGAAATTACCGACAGAAAAATATTTTTTCCTTTGCCAGAAACATTAAAAATTTAGTTAAAATATTTTTAATGCATTTATTACTGTTATATAAACATAAAGGAGATGCATAAACCAATAATATTGGCTACTACTGCCTTCCGGGCATCCAAGAGCCAAGGAAATGCATGGCGGCGGCACGTGGGCGGCAACGTTGCCGGTAGCTGTGCGCGACTTGGCAACGCCGGATTGAGGCAAGCCGTGCGGTACATGGCAACGCCGGGCTACAACAGCTGCTTGCAAGGTCATCGCATTCCTGTGCGCTGTTGTCGCATGCCAGCCTACTAGCATTAGACACATGAATGTGTGGTATGGTACCTAGATCCTAGTTTTCTCCGCCTGAGAGTTTTGTGCTGGCGAGACAAAGGATCTATGCATGCGGACCTAGATCGCCGTTTTCTCCGCCCGAGAGTTGTAGGCTGGCAAGACAAAGGATCTAGGCATGCACTCCAGCTACATCAATCACTAAGTGATGCACGTTTCACTGAGAGGTAAAAGTGGTCTATGTTACGAATATGACGCTCATCAAAATTTTGTACCGTAAATTTGATTAAAAAATACAGGGCTTCTTGTTTTCATTTGTGATGGAAACCGCGATTCCTTAAAACATCATACAACTCCACAGGTTACAGCTTAACGTTCAAATGATTTTTAGGTTACCAAAATTTTTCACACCTTCATATAAAACTAGTAGCAATTTTTGCAGTCTGAAAATATGTAAAAATAGTTGTCTTATATGCCCACAAATACTATACTAACATTTAAAGCTAAATACACAGATTTTAGAATAATTATCTACATTTAGACAGGGACTCTCGAGAGGTTTTGATAGATTAATAACCCTGCTAGCATAACATTACACAAGCATTTCAATAGTCTGGAAGCAATGCTGAAGAAATATCTAAAAAATAGACCAATATTAATTTTTCTTGGACACAAAAAATATTTTATCCCTTAAAATACATTATGACCATGAATTAAAACCAACAGACTTGCTAAGCCCATGAATCATACCTGGGTATAAGCCATGCATCTCCAAGTGAATGCCACAACTCAGTTTCTTTGCTCGTAACACAGTTTATCAGCAAGTTAACAGCTTCTCTCGTCAGCAAAGGAGACAATACCTTGGCTGGAAGATTTGGACCATAATGCGTGTCGTGAGAAGCGTCGACAATCAGAGCCAGGGGAGTGAACAAAAAATGAACAAGTTCTGGAGCATTCGGATCATGGATGTGTGCCTTCAACTTTGCCTGTGCATAAAAAACATCTGGTTTCACATATCAAATAAATATCACTTAACTTTCATCTCAAATAAACTGAATTTTTACCACCAGAAAGGCATTATAATGTTTTGAAATGTACACTATTTGAACAATACACCAATTTTACCTAATTTGTTATAATCTCATCACTTACCACTTTCACTGCTGGTCTCTTTGGCCTTTGCATCTACTTGCAGTTTAAGTATAACAGAAGTAATACATAATTACTGAATTATTAACCATAATACAATTTTGAACAAAAAAGACTACTGTTTGCAGAAACCCTAGTAATATTAAACGACACTGGTTACAGGAGATAATGTCTGCATTGTGTTTTATGCTTGTTAGTCACTAGTAGTGAATATGTTAAGGGTCCTGGAGAATTTTCATTTACAAAGAAATCATCAGTGTACATTCTAAACCATTCTCTACAAATTTGGTACGTACTTGACTCAGTTTATAAAAATTAGTTACAGTTTAATTTCTTACTGTATTTTTTTAAAGACAAGTTTTGAATTTGACAAAAATTTCAATTCCAGTCAATTAGTTTGATAAGTCAAAAAAAAACAAAATGCTTTTTTTTTAGATAACTTCAGTTCGTTTTAAAAGAGCTCTATTACTGGGAACATTTCTAAATTTGACATTACACCTCCTCTGTCCCTAGTCGAATCCTGACACATGAGCCCACTGATAAGAGTGCAGTGCGGGCATTGTGTGAGCGTAGGGAGGGAAGCCACAGAATTAAAGATGAAGGGCTGCCACCCATTATCTTTCTTTTCACATCTGCATGAACTAGAGAACTCACAATTAAGCCTAGGACGGCTGGTGCTGGCTCATGTACGTAATCTGTCAAGTTGTATGGAATACGGAATATGCTTTCTGTTTACAGGATACGTGCATGCGTGGTGGTGGTCTTGGTAGTAATAGTAGTTTTGGAATTTCTATTGCTCCGAAATATATTATAGGTCTGAGGTAAGTAATGAGGGTTAATGCTATCTCTGTTAAAGCACGTGTTTCTGTTGAGCAAATTATTGGACAGCAATCATAAATAACGCTCACAAAAATTTGGAGGCTTTAGTATGTAAGCCACTATCATTTTGATAAGCAAGATAGTTCTTATTTCCGGCAATTGTCATAACTAACAATCAGTGGACTGCCCCTCTGGTAGCCTTATCAATTAGTTCACTTTAATGGGCCAGGGATGAAGCTTCAGACTGGGATATATGTTGTGTGAGTTCTTTGTCAGAAGACAAAGCTTGATACTAAGTTTGATGAGAGTACACACAATCTGGTTTTAAATGACCATAGAAGGGACTGACGAAACAACCCATAAATTAAAACACTGTGTTGTTTGTGCTATAAAAATTATGCTCAGTTATAGCAATGTGAAAATACATGTATGTATCAAATTTTGTGCACTTTTTTGTGACTTTTAGCAACGTCAGTTTGAGTTTGTTATTAATATAGGACTTAACTTCTTGTTTAGTGACGTCAAGTTAAAAACACGTAACAAACAAAGCCTTGTTCTTTTTTTAAAGTTTTGAAATAGTCCTTAATGTGGAGCTATTACAGACACCTAACTAAGCTGGCTTGCAAGTTTTAGCACGAACAGGAGAACTATTCAGTAATTGTGTAGTCTTGCGACTCCACACAGACGCCTCAATTTAACCATCACCATTAGCAGAAGCATATCTGCTACCCTCAGCATTATGGCTTGGTTCTCCTAATGGGTGAGAGGAAGAGCCACATGTCTGGTGAGAAATCAACTACTTTTGCTGTTCATGTGACACATTTGATCGTTTACCAGAACGTAGTGGTGGAGAGTTACCCATTCCTTGACTATAAGGTTATTTAAAGCTTGTAATGTGAGTAAGGTTACAGGTTCTGCCGTCTGTCTACTACGTTGTCTATGATAATGATGACGCATTTGTTTGTTTTGGGAGAGAAAGATGCTCAGCAGCTTAATCTTTCACCCATGCCTGGATAGCAGCTTTGCCCCTTCGGTGACGTAACAATATAGTTCTGACTGTCTGCCCAAGAGGATGTCATAGTTCGCACCCGCGCTTTATCAAATTTAGTACTCACGAGTAAATAGTTGCTTGGTTCACATACATGATTACACAGTTACATATAGTGTAACAGCTATTTCTACCAAGAATGAAGGATGAATGTGATGAATAAAGTTCTAGATAGAGCGACTTCGCCCCCGAGGCTTCACTTCCCTGCGCCAGTGCTCCCTTACACGCCCTCCCTGCCCCGCCATGACACACCGACTGATCTAAACACTCAGCCGGCCATCATTCCACGACCGTCCACGAGCTCCGATGTACCACGACTAACTGTTTGCAAGCTCCAACAAAAAAACTCAGCCGACCATCACCCGGCGACCGCTCACTAGCTCCGATGGATCACAACTAACTTTCCTGGGCAGATACCCGGACTTCCTCGGCCGAGCGGCAGAGTGATATCACGGGATCCAAGTTGATTGAAAAGCTGGTCAATTGACATTTATAACAAAAAGTATGTAACATAGTTACTGACAAATTCACAAAGTGTTTTACTCCACAATACCAGCTAAATATTAATTAGTTTATTAATTAGGGATGTGCAGCGTCATCAATCTGTCGCAGATCACCACCTTTTCGGAGTTCTGTTTCACCCGACACTACCACCCACGTCGATCGAGTAACGACTTGTAGCGCTCACCGCAATCCAACACGTCCCTGTACGTGCCTCCAAGCTAGTGAACTTTGCCCTGCATGCCAGATAAAGCCCATTCCAGGAGAAGCAAGCAAAGAGGATACTTAAAATTTAAAAAATCCAGACAACCTCCAGGCCTAAACATCAGATAATCTACTTTTAACTTTCAAACTTCCAGTCACTCTAGTTTGCCCTCTGGCTGCTAGGTGTACTGGTTACAACCTTCATCAAGTCAGCCATACTGCAGTGTACTATCGCTCACTGCCCAACGAAGCTGGCTTAGCCAGCAAAACATTGCGACTGTGCATCCGTGCAAAATGTGTGTTGTCCTTAAGTGTGTTATATGTTCCTCTACGTGCAGTACAGCTCTGTAAGTACTTGTACACTCCTATCTACATTTGATAGTACCAGTATAATTACTGATCATGGTTCTTGCTCTCAAATAATTTGCACACAAGGCCTCGGCTGAACATATGATAGTTTTAGTTATTTAAGAAGGGTTCCAATTTGCACTTTGAATTTGGCTATTATGTCGTCAGTCAATGTCAGTCGTCAGCACAGGCATTCGGACTGTAGTGCCATGTGGCCATGGTCTACTTCAAGTTATCTCTCCAGACGACAAGTGTTAGTTTTGTTTCTATTTCTCTCCCCTTCCAGAAAAAAAATAGTACTACGTTTTACTGTCTACGGCGTACAAACCTGAGAACATTGAAGGTGTATTAGTAGTACGGAACATAGTCACCGTACTCATACATTGTACCGGATTGTGGAGGTCTTAAACTGATTACTTCTTTCTTGTCATAAGCACCTGAGTGTGTGTGTGTACACGTGCGTGCATTAGCGAGCACCTGGCTCAAACAGGGAGGGAAGAGGATGAGCCCTATATGTCCTGAAATCTCAGTTCCCGACTAAGCCTGGCCAAATAGCCAAGTGGCATCCATTACATCATAACAGCATCTAGTTTCCAACATCCTCAGAAGCAGCGGTGCGTCAATTTATTAACAACCAAATCATATTCCTAACACCTAAACCAAACTGTATCTTTAACTGATTTGCTCCGCAGGCCTTTTACGTGCATAAGCAGCTCATGGACACAGAATATGTCAAATACCTGAATGTCCAAGATCACAAATTTGTCCACATATCATTAGCCTTTATTTTAAATATGGTAGTGATTTAAACATTCTTCAGAAATCCATGTATTTACTAACTTTAGAACACAAATTACGTCTTTAAAACACTTAAACCAAAAGTTGGTAAGGTTATTTAACACTACCTACTGTAACTGCCAAACTTAATGGCTTATTGTAGTTTATAGTTATTTAGTTTGTTATAATCACAATCTTATTTTGACATGCACTGGCACGTAGCACTTACTTGGCCTCTTATCATATAGTAATTTTCAATTTTATTTTTTGTCTTAGTTAATATTTTTTGTTGCTGTTTATAACAATTTAAGTAGTCCAACTTAACCTGGTATAAGGATGTATACGGCGGGATCCAACATATTAATTTGGGATGCTAGTAGATAAATTAAAATTAAAATTTTATTCAAAATTTAAAATTTAACTGTTAAGGCAAGATAAAAGTATTAAATTTTACGTGTAAATTTTGTCTGGGTCATATTGTGTTTGGACTCATTTTAAAGCTAATTTAATTTCAAGCAACTTTTTTAAGTATCTTTTTCTTATATTTTGCCTTGTTTGGATTTTTTAAATTTCAAGTAGCCTCTTAGCTTGCTTCTCCTGGAATGGGATTTATTTGGCAGGCTGGTAAAGTTCACTTGCTTGGAAGCACATACAGAAACGCTGGGTTTAAAATTTCAAGCAAGCTCTGAGCTAGCCTGTGCTGGAACGGATTTATCTGGGAGGCAGGTCAGAGTTCACCCGCGTGGAGGCACGTACAGGGACGTGCTGGAATGCGATGAGCGCTGCCAGATGTTTCTCGTTCGATGTGGGTGGTAGTGTCGGGCGCAAAACTCCGAAAAGGTGGTGATCCGCGACAAATTGATGAATAAATAAATAAATAAACTTAATGAATATTTAGCTGGCATGATTCAATAAAACGCTTTGTAAATAAATCAGTAACCATGTTACATACTTTGCTTCCTTAGTAGATGTCAACCAGCTTTTTAAGCAAGTTGGATCCTGATGTATCACTCCGCCGCTCGGCCGAGTAAATCCGGGTGTCTGCCCAGGAAAGTTAGTCGTCATCTATTGGAGCTAGGGAGCGGTCGCCGGGAAATGGCCGGTTAAGTTGATGTATCAGTCGAAGTGTCAGGCGGGACAGGGAGGACGTGTAAGGGAGCGCTGGCGCAGGGAAGTCAAGCCTCCGGGGTGAAATCGCTCTAGTTTAACTTCATTTTGTTTCATTTTTCATTTGCTCTCAGTAGCTCTAGGTGTAACAAGTTGTTGCACAATATGTAATCGTACAGCCATCTTCCTGAGTAAATTTATTAATGTCTCTTAAATTAATTAATACGTAACCGATAACTTTGTGTAAAAGGGGAGATGTTGTGTATCTTCTACGTAAAAAACATCCATTACATATAAACAAGAATAATAAATGGTCTTCAACTTGTAATGAACTGATTTATTAAATATATAACAATTACGACATAACATAATATAATATCCATGACATATAAACAAGAATAATAAATGGTCTTCAACTTGTAATGAACTGATTTATTAAATATACAGTATAACAATTACGACATAACATATAACATAACAGTACAGTACGACACTATTGTCTTGGGCAGACACTCGGTAATAATGTGAATAACTACAACCTGCGGCAGTTTGCTTAAGGTTAACTAGAGCGTAGTTGTTTTGGCGAAATATCTCATGTCATGTCACCCGTTAATTTTGTTATTTTGATTGTTTGCAAATTATTCACGAAACACTGATCGTAGCTACAAATAAATAGTCGTAAAGCAGATAGTTATGTTTTTTTTATTTTCTGTATGGTCATCCTGCAAGCTACATCTTTCAGTAATAACAACAGGAGAGAGTCACGTCAAGCGATAACTCAACGCCCATAACCCCATGACAAGTGTCACCGCGAACCAAGGAAAAACATATACATATACAAACAAAAAGCAACAGCATCCAGCCCCACCACATTATGCCAAAGTAACTGTGATGCTCAACATCTTTGTTTCCAAACTCTTTTAATATATGTGAACATAATATTACAAAATTCTGACAATATTAAAAACTAGTACTTACTATATGTCAATTTAATAGGCAAGCAGTTCACTGTTTAAATGCAATGCAATAAACAATGCAATATACACATGCGTAACTGTGTGAAATTACTATTTCTTAACCTTTTAAATTGCACACACTGCAGTAAAATTAGTAGAAGACATAGTGATTATTAGACAAATTTCATTTTCACAAATGAGCAAAAAAACTGTTTATTTCAGGTAAAATTCATTCAGCGTGATGTGAAGAAATGTAGAATATGTATGCAAAATGAGACACACTGAGAATAAAAATGACTCCACATTACTCATGGGTCATTCCTATAGTTTTGTCAGTTCCAGTTTTATTTCGGTTCGGTGCTCCTTAGATTCTGGTTCCTATACCAGTTCTAGAATAAAAAGTAAGCTTTTATAAGCAAACAAAATGCAAAGCCTGTATGCAAGTTACACAATTTTATCGCCTCAAAAAATTTTGTTGTAGAAATGCCAGTGACAGATTATGTTATTTATTGTCCTGAGGTCAATTTACTACTTAATAAGTTTTTCTGAAACAGTTAACTACAAATGTCACAATTATAGATATCTAAAAATCTCAGGTAAATCGTGGTTTTATGAACTCCATATAGTTTTATTTCTTTCTGTAAGATGGTAATAGCTGACAAAATGTATTACTTAAAAAGAAAAGACAGGATTAAGATGTTATAAACACTTCAGAACCTCTAAGGATGCGGCAACCTAACTTATTTTTTTGAAATGTGCGCCATTTAGGCTGTGGATGATGTGGAGGGGTGGGAATGGTCTCATTCGAGAGGCGTGAGTGTAAAGTTTTGATCCCCACCGCAATCAGTCACCATCACGTGTTGAAACAATAAAGTACATGTGTTTGCTGTTGCGAAATTTTTTCCATGGCTTGACGAATTGGACTTAGGGAACATTTGGTTCCAACGAGACGGGGCAATGGCCCACACTTAAAGGGCATTGATGGCTGTTTTGAGGTTATTTGAAATCCTGCATTAATGTCAACTGTACAAGGATCCTACACACCCTGAAGGCCAACATCCTGGCAGAAACTGTCAACGTACCCGCTGCTATGCTGGTAAGTGTAATGAGAAACTGCAGAAATAGGCTTACTCAGTGTATAGACAATTGGGGTGTCATCTACACGACTTGATTTTCAAAACTAAGTAAAACCAAACTTTAGGTATCTATGTACATTATACAAATTAAAATGGAAACTTTCTTATTCATATAATGGGTTTTCTTTCTGTATTAAGAGAAAGTTGAGGCAGCACCCTGTACCAAAACACCAATCTCTGCATTTATAATAAAAAAACATATAACACTATGTTAACAACTTCACCATTGAGGCCTACATTACTTAAATTTATGTAAAAACACAAAACTTACAGTTTAATTAAAAGTATAAATAATAAAATTGGTATCTCAGCATGCAGCAGATAGGCAGAACACACTTTTGTAGGTATATCTAATCATACAAGAGATTTTGCACATGTAACACTTTAAACTTTGCAAAAACAATAAATAAAAAATCACATCAAGAATATGTCCAGTTCAATTACATTAAACACTAGGCCTACAGATATTTGTTCAAGAAAACAAGCATTTTGACCCTATCAGGAGACAAACAGTTGAATTTTTTGTCGCAAATGAACGATGCTGTGCTAAAAAAGCCATTCACTAAATACTGTGGCAGGCAGTACACAGAAATTTTTTGGCTAGTACTTTCATAGTTGGGAAATTTTTTAAAGTTTTGTTGAACACAACACAAACACACCCAATTAGTGCAAAATACTAACCGTACGAGTATTCCCAGTCACTTATCTAATTCACAATAGTTGTTGGCAAACAATTTACTCTGCAACACTGCCTGATTCACTACCAACCAGTGTTGTTGGGTTATTGACATTATTGGCTACACATGTACAAAAACGCATTGAAAATTTGAATGTTTCACTAACTCTAAAACGCATATAATTATTTTTTATCATTGGTGTATACTTCTAACTAGTAATGGTGAAATAATGACTTGTATAAATATTTTGTAAGTTTAATTAGTAGGCGTAATGAAAACATCGGTGAGTTGGGGGATCTGATTTCACACACATGGCAGATAGAGATGTCCATCCAGACCTGCAAATCTCTAATGGCAGTGCGGGCCTCGGCGTAGTGACGTCCAAATAAATAAACTGAGAGTTGGAACAATACAGCAATGTACAGTATGTTCTGCTGTGAATGCCCATTGCCTGAAACTTATGTAGTTTAGTATTTCTGAAAACTGAACTGTGCATCCATTTTTTAGCACATTTGAGTCACTCATGGAGTCAACCAGAATGTTGTATACAGTATGTTGATACAGTAATGTGTGCTTGATTACGATATGCTGAAAGTGATTTGGAAATGAAATTCAGTTTGTAAATAAGCAAAAAAATTTATTTCCAAACCCTTCTTACTGTAACTGTGCCAATTGATTGTGTTATGAAAGTTAACCTCTAAGAAACTTAACCTTTCAGAACCAATGATTTGTAAACTGAAAATAATTTTAGTCTCAAAAGCATAGAACCATGGAACTGAGGAATGCAAGAACCGAACTGATCCATCCCTATTCATGACAAAATTTAAAAAATGAAATCATCTTTTATACGACTGCAATGTTCACTGAGAACCATTCACTGTATTACTTGGTTGTCATGGCTAAAGTAAATTTTCATTTCTACTGATAGCTGTAGACTTTGTACTCTGGCGATTTCCATCAGTTGGTACTCAAGTCTAATAAACACATCAAATGTGTTACCACCTCACCCCACAAGATAAGGCCAGCCTGTGGTATGGGCAGCCCACTGGCTCTGCTAGTGCATATTGACCATTCAAAATTACATAAGACTGTATGCTGGAGGTCTATCAAGACAAAAATTGTGCTCAAATCAGTCAAGCGACGATGACAGACATGTCAGAAAAACTCAACATGTTACTGTATTCTGCTATGAAAAAGAAGGGAATATCCATGGAAGGATTAAGGTTTTCTTCAATCCACAATCAGTTAATGCAGAGTATTTAGCATAACAAATGAATGAATGAATGAAAAAAAAACTATGGATTTTTTGCAGGTCAATATGTCACATTCTTTGCAAAGACTTAAAATGCAACATTTTAGATAAGGCATAAAAGAGAAAATGGCAAGTGAATTAGCATGTTAATTTTTATTGAAGAAAATATTTGTGAACAATAATATATTACTTAAAAAATTTACATTAATTACCTGATTTCTAGCTGTCACCCACTTTTTGTACAAATATTCACTACCACATTACTATGTAACATAATAGTATCTTTTCATAGGACTATTTACTCTGATTTAGAAAAAAATTCTAAAATCACTCCATTGTAAATCAAATCATTCATATATATAAATTTAAGAAACCACAAAAAAATTCAATAATACTAGACTGCATTGTTAATATTTTCAGAAGCAAGCAACTAATAGTGTATTCCAGTACCCATTCTGAACCGCTCACATTTCACACTGGCCACGTTCTCCCTATTCGAGTTATCAGAACACATGAAAGCATTCGGATTGTCATATTCCATTTGTAAGTAGCTTTCAATGAGTACACACTGTAATGTATCGTCCCGTATCGTCGGTAACGATCACTCACAATCCATCGGCAATCCTCGCCCGCAACTTCCGTGCCCTATACACCAATGTCCGCGCCGCGGTATCCCGCCATAAACACGATCAATCGGCACAGTCATCTGTCGGCAGGGCGCCAACACAACCTTAAGTCTAGCCAATACTCTACACACACCAAAAGAATTCTTCCGCTCTATATTTAGAGACAATTCTTCATCTCAGTGAAAATATGTCGGCTACCTCTGAACACATAAACAAGGAAGAAGTTGTTAGGTTAGAAATCAAGCAATCAACTGTCAGTTTATCACTTGAATAATATGAGTCATGTACTACAGAGCAAACATACGGTTGTTTTATCAATAATATTGTTTGTAACTGAAACAAAAATAGTCAGCCTAGCTGAGTGGTTTGTGTACATAAGGGACTACACCTGGGATTTGATAGCTGAACTGTAAAAATTGCAACAAAAATACTCAGTAAATATAAGTGTTTCTCTAGTGTATAATTATCTACGCACGCCATGTTTTGCATGCAGCAGTTAGTAGCTCTGACAGTGTATATGTTATGAAACAGACAACTTTTTTAATTGCCCAGTATATTTCTGAGATGAATTACTATTTTTGGTAGAAGTGAAGCAAGCAAGTAAGTTCACTTCTTAAGGTTTATTTGGAGCAATGTATTTGTTTTGTATTTCGGCCAGTTTGAAAGCTTCAAAACCGGTTTCTTAGCAATACAGATACTATATACCTGAAAAAAAAAAGAACATGGTTTTGTAAAAATTTAAAGGGAGTACCAAACTTAGGAATACAAAGTAATCACATTACCTTTAATTCAATTGTGAAAAACAATAATTGTAAAATGTCTATTAAATGTATTATAATCGAAAAATTATACGTTTTACATAAACATTACCAAGTTATATTACATAAAAAGCTGTTTTCTTCCCTTTGCATGTGCTTAAAATACATTACTAAAAACATTAATGTACGGTTGCAACAATTATATTACGCAATACAGACTTTCGTGAAATTTTTACTGAAAATGTTACCTAGTGTTGAATTGGGGGGAACAGACTATTGAATCAAGAAATTTTGGAATATCGACTATTGGACCACTGGTTATTTATTCACAATACCTATTTTAAAATTTTATATTATGAAACGACTTACACGATCTCATCACTACACATTTTTAGACAAGGAAGGTAAAGAAATTAGTCCAGTATACAGACTAATGGTATAAACAACGATTCTACTTACCAAATTTTTGGCATATAATTTCTTTGATACATAAAATTGCGGGTGATCCCTTTAATTGCTAGATGGTTAAGAAAGAGAGAGAGAGGAGATAATTTCCTCCTTCACTTTGTAAATTTAAATTTCTGCCAGTTATCAGTATTCTTGTCACAATTTTATATTAAAAATAATTTAACACAAATTTTTTTCACCGTACAAGTGACGTATTTCAGTTGTTAGATTACAAACAAACTCCACTTATCGCAGGTAAACACGTGACTCAAAAACTTGGTCAGTTTTCAGAGCGCTCTGAGTATGTTGCCAGAGCAGTCTATTGGAATACACTAGTAATATTTTTTTTAACTAATGCAAGTGTTAATATAAGGGCCTTATTAAAGTAAGATAAAAAGACAGACAGAGGACAATGTAATTTGTAAATATTTGCAAAAGTTTTATCTTCTAAAGTGGCAGCTCCAGCTCAAAAGGGCAAGGACATCAAGGAATAATTTTCTGCACATTCATTCTCATCACCCCTTTTCATATAGCGACCAGGACAGAACAGATAGAAGAAATACTTAAAGAAAAGAACAGTAACGCGACAGGCACTAGTCAAGAAAACTCTTGAGCTGTAGATAGTTACCTAAAAAATTAGTAGGTAAAAAGAGTCATTTACGAGATAGAAATTTTTAATGGCACTTGTAGTTTTCTTGTAGCATATTTCTCCTGCACTGCAATCTAACAAACTACAAGTACACAACGTGCATATGAAAATATACAAACTCTGGCAGATGATGCCTTTCGGAAAAACAATACAAAAATGCATGAACCCCTGTTTTATTAAAAGTGATTATTGAAGGAGATATACGCAAAATATCTGTATTTAAGTTACATGTTGTAAGGTTGCATAAAAGGCACATTACTGTGTACTCATTCTTTCCTTTTCATTTTTTGGGTGAATAATTTTACTATAGTGCATTGTTGATTTTATTGTCCAAATTATTATGTGCCTTATTTTGTTTTCCTTGGTTTTGGTCGATATACACATATTTTGGTTGCTAGGTTCTAGAAGGGTTGCTGGTATAGGCATATTTTTTCTTGAACTTGGTGATGGAACAAACAAATATTTTTGCCTCGCAATATATATTCGCTCGCCATAATCTTGCCTGGGGCAAACTACAAGCTGTTGCTGAGCAAAAAAACGTGTCTTGAGGGCTATCTGTAGCACAAAGTTCCAAAGGTTGCTAGTCGGGAGTGTAAATTTAACGTGCGGGGAGCCCTAAATCTATTTAACCTATTTTGGTCAGTGTGAACCATCTTCAAAGTTATTTCTTCCATGCATGTACATGGCCAAGAGGGAGTACAGTAACGGACGCTACATTACATTGTATGTTTTGAGGCATATTAATTACTGTGTACATCTTAGGAACTTCTAGTGCCTTGTAATGGTGCAGAAGACTGAAAGGCTCTATTTTTCCGTTCTTACTAATGATAATGTACGTACAAGAACTTAAATAAGCACTGGTTTTCTCTGAGCTCATCCTTAAAGCTATTTTTAGAATTCAGCTTTCATAACCATTCGAGATTAATCATTGTATCTGGCACCTAATGTGAGTCTGGTATGCAGCAAGGAACATCCCATAGCAATACCAGTGCAATGAATGGCTACAAATGGCACCTAACAGGCTAACGAAGTGCTGGAATGCTACGCAAATGTTGTTAAGGTTAGCGCAATGTGAAACATCTTTTGCAGCATGCCTGCAAACTAAGAACAGACCTTGAGACAAGGATATATAGCTGCTATCTGCTGCTTGATCACTGAGGGAGCAACACACAGAAAATAGCACGTCTAAAAATGTGGCTTAACTACAAAACTAATTTGGCATTCTGATTCATAAATCTCACATTTTGCTAAAGGCTTGCTGTTAGAATGTTTCACGGAAACAAAGGGTGAAAACCCCCATTTTCCTGATGATGGGGTATGAAATTAGGAACAACATTTTAAGGGATGTTATAATTTTTTTTAATAACATCACTAACAAAATTATTCCTTAAATGCTTGTTGATTTCGTCCAAACAGCAGCATTTTTGAGGGAACATAGGTATTTTGGTAAGCACATAAAAAAGTGGTGCATACATTTTAATTTTTATTTTTTCCATAACAAATCACATGGCGGAGGTTCTAACATACACTGGTATCCATATTATAATGACATGAAAAAGCTTGAATGTTCGCAAAAAATTTTTAAAATCTAATGAACAGATTTCAACAGAAACTTCACACTTTCAAACTGAACAGGCTGGGGCCAAGGACCTGCAGCCAACCCCTTGGAACCAGCTGTAATCTTGATACTTAGAAAATGTTGTTGCACATAAACCATTCAAAATTAGAGTAAGTATGAGACGGAACAAAAGTAGCAAAATTATCCCTCTTTTTTTTCATTCAGCTGCCCAAAATTAAAGTTGCTAAACCCCTAAATTATAGGACAATGTTCTAAAACATTTATTACAACCAATTATGGATTCTGTTTCACTACCCTCACTGGGAACAATTTTTGTCTTTTAGGTTAAGAAAGCAGCAATACTTACCCTCAATGACAACAATGAGTTGTTTAAAGTTGAACAGTGCTACCCTGACAACTGCCAAGTGAACTCAACCCACTGCAAGTGAAGTACACAACTGTTGACTTCTATGAACTTACCAATAAATTAAAAGAGAGTTTGAACTTCTGAAATATGTCAATAAACTCCACTTCTGGTGGTGGTTTAGCTCTCATTGTCAACATGCCATCACCAAAATCTTTCTTCTTTGATTTACGATTTCTGAAAAAAACCACGAGAGACGAGGAATGCATTATTAAAATTTGTTAGCACACCTGCATTTGCAGTAAAATATTATCAGACTCTGTGTATTGTACAAATTTTACTAGTAAATATGTTTTTTTCTAAAATTTTGTAAAACTTAAATGAACACAGCACATTGTTTTACACAGTTTCTGCTTCAAGAGCCCTATACAGCTAGTGCATGAACACTGTTGCAGTATGTTAGGAGAAAGTTTTTTTTAAAGAAACACTACTGAACCGGTGTTTGATATCATTATCTTAGCACGTGGTCCCATCAAATATACTAAATAACATATCATAATTTCAATTTAAATTAGTCATTTAACCAAAATACTTCTTTTGATAATTTATTTAAAAACTCTAATTATATATTCCAAGATAATCATAAATGAGGTGTGTCAAGGATTTGTATTGCGGGATCCAAAGGAATAACTAGGGATGCAAGCCGAGACACTAAAAAAACCATTTTTAGAAATTTTAATTCAACTGCTAATGAATGTTTGAAAGGAGTCATTTCTGCAATTAATTTTTATTTGTTCAAACTGTGTTTGCACTAATTTTAATCAGAACAAAATTTTAAGCATCTTTCCTAAACATTTTCTTGTATTTTGCCTTGTTTGCAATTTTTGATATATCCTTTTGGCTATGAGTTAGCATCTTCTTGGATGTAAATCACTGGCAGGACAAAGTTCAGGCTCTGGAAGGCACGTTCGAGGAACGTATAGGCATATAACCTGGTCAGCAAGCTTATTGTTACATTGTAGGTGGTAGTGCAGTGTGCAACTGGGCACTGACGAAGAGATAGTGCACCGGAAACATATTTGTCCATCTGGCTGCAAAATGTGTCCTCAAATAAATAAATTAATGGGTATTATCTATTTTTCCTGCGGTAAAGTGTTAATTACATTTATTGGTATATCTGTAATGTAAAATTAAACACGTCAAGCTGTTATTGTAAATTTTTGGGTACGTTGAGACACGCAGTGTCACTCTGCTTAGGCACACAACTACTTTCCATGTTTGCAGCAGGGTTTTGGGGTGTGTTGTGTCGTCTATCGGGAGCGGTCAAGTTGTGGTGCTGTATTTCCACATCAGTGGTATCAAGATATGACAGTCTTGAAAGATGGCATGGCGAAGTGGGCATCGAGAGGGCATGGTACAGAAGTAGGGCTACGCAGTGAAAGCACGAGGACACTGGCGTAATTAGACACGCAAGTAATTTTCTTTGGGCTACAGTAGAGTTTGTGTTGAAGATAAAGTCAAGTACTGTAATCAAGAAATCAGACTGTTTGGAAAAGCGACATAGTAGCGTGGGAATTGTAAGTTACAATGTACGAATTCTGGAAACATTTGTGTTCTTTTGGTTGTGTATCCTACTTTTGGCATAACTTGTGTTGAGATTTTTAAAATGCAGGTTAATGTTTGAATAATCTGGTGGCAAGCAAGCTGGTGGTTATAGTGAGATATTTCTAAGAGTTTTTACATTGTTTTGGAACTATTTTAACATTGTAGCAAAACCATTCCAGATTTGTCTTATCTTAAGTAAAATTAAACGAGTAATGCAATCAAAAAATGACTTTGAAAATATAGGAAAGTGCAATCGAGTAATTCTTTAAGTTTGTTATTATATGTGCGGAAGTATCTTTCCCTTTCCAGAATAATCAGTCTGATGAATTAGTGGCAGTGCCACTATGTGAGAGTGAACCTATCCACAGATGTTTTGATAATAAATTAAGGTTACGCGATTTTTCCACAGAGTATCCAGGGTCGTTAAACATAGATAGCACTACAACAATATCAACTAGAGGCAGTTCCCAGTGTTACAATATCATGCTAAGAAACATGGTTTCAGTGCTCCTCAAAATTTTTAAAATTGGTATGTTCAGATTGTTGTCACATAAAAGCATAATCGTAAAACAAAAATAGAAAAGCGTGCATTACACTTTACTGGGCACTTTCCATAGATAAAAAATTTGGTCACTGTTTTAAGACCAATTGGAACAACCCAACGACCAAAACACTGCATGCCATTTTTGCATCCCACGCCAGTTGTCAACACACGAGCCAGTCTAGCTCTTATACCTGCCTGTTTCCATACTTCAACGCAGTGTCTACCACTTGATGTATAGAGCTCAAGTGTAATGAAAGCTTTGTCCTTTGTAATTCTAGAAAGTTACCGTGGACAGGGACTGGAATATTAAATTTTACAACTTGAAGGAACAAATATATATGCTACAGAACCTTCCATCTTTGAACTACATATATATTAGACACACACAATGAACAAGTAAGACAAATGGCAAGATTTTTATTTCTAGTCACCGTATTGGTGAGTTTTACAGAATTTGTTGAAATTTAAAATGAAGGCTGTATTACTACCCCGAACCTACACAACCTCCTGCTGTTGTTACAGTCATGGAGTCTGCAGCAAATGCACAAAATGTAAACAATAAGCACATTTAAGATGTCTCAAGTTTTCGCTCCAACCATCAACAATTTTTGACAGTGTAATTCCAAGCAACGTGACGAATTGTCATTTGCATGACATAAAACCTCAGGATAATTTTAAAGTTCAGGGCCGTAACTGTGCCACAATCTCTTCACCTTAATTTTTTGCTGTGGTGTCTTGCTTCTCGGCAACATACATATAAAATTACATGTTTTCACAATACTCTGAACAAAAATAATGCAGAAACAAGGCATGGGGTACACTACGTAAACAGACCATAGATTATAAAAATAGGAGTAAACAGTATATGTAAGCTTCTTCACCACGGCTTGGCATGATGGAATCTAAATCACAAGAGACTGAGCAACGTTCCTCAATACACAAGTAGATTAAATCATAAGAATAAAAAATAAATGGTCATTGGTTTTATGCAAATAATTAACATGTTATAAATGTTATAAAATTAACATTTTTATAGTAAAATCGGGGAAAATTTTTTGTGTCAGTTTAAATAAACTATTTTTTACCATATAATGAATATTTTCGTTAGTCTTATAAAACACTTGCAAGTTTTCAATTTAATGTGCTAATATCTCTGAAACAAAGTTCTGAAAAGTGATAAACTATGCAAAATTACAATAACGGTAATTAATAACCACTCCATAAAAATTCTGAAAAAGGAAAACTGTTTCCCTAATTTTTTGGGTATTTTGTTTTGCCACATCCACACACAAAAACTTTTTTGCAGACTTAACAGGTCCATGCACAACTCTCGCCAAAATTTCACTGCAGTTGAATTAATGGTATAGGAACACACATAAAACAAACAAAACACTTATTTTTTAATTGTTTTTCTTGTGATGAGGTGTAAGCATTTAAAATTATTTAAATAAAAAGATACATTAAATATGCAAAGTTTTCAGAACGGACTAAAATGTAGCCAATAAAATAATTTATCGTATGAAAATTATTCCAAGATTTAAAACGAAAAAAATTAGGCCCATGCAACAGATAAAAGTAACGAGTAGCTGTCATTGAGAAAACCGACACAATAGTTCACATCATTTGCAGTGCAACACAATTGTTTTGGACTTGGTGAACTATTCATGCAACAATTGTCTATTGCATATGCACCATGTTTTGGTTTTAAATCTTGCAAGCATTTTCAAAGGAAAAATTATTTTATGATTTTTAGTCTATTTTGAAAACATATTACAGTATAAAAAATGTTTTATATAAATAATTAATTTCTGATTTTTAGTCTTGTGTGAGCAAAATTTTGCAATCTATCTAAAACAAGCAAAATTTGTACCAAACAGACAGATAAACAAACAATAAAGTTAGTTAATATTACACAGTGATCCAGTTCTGAGCTAAATTAAAAAGTTTTAAGTTTTTAGTTCATCAGGAAGTTAACAAATTTTATTGTGGACATACGCCACAGCAACATTGCAAAGGCATATGTCCACAACAATACAGTTTGTCATTCTGTCCCATTGCAAGAAACATTCGAAAACATTATCAGGAAGTTAGTTTAAAAAATCAATTGCAAAATTTGTACCGAACAAATACACACAGACAGACAAAAAAAACAGTTATCTGGTAAACTAAATGAAAGACATACTATTTACTTCAAAATAATTCTAATCACTTTACTCACCTGTATATCCATGGCAAACTCAAGCATTTTTCAAACACATTGCTAATATTTAAGGGTGCTCTACACCAAAAACTTGTAATTATATAATTGTATTAAACACTATAAAACTCTTACACATTATATTTATAGTAATTTCTCACAAATGAAATTTTTCCAGTTCCATAATTTCCATAATTTTGATATTTTCGCTACTTATTCAAAGCAAACTCTATTTAAACAATACAAATGAAATAATTTAAAGTGAAAATAAATGTGTTAAGCTACAGAACGACATCTTAACAGTTTTATGTAAAAAATTGTTTGTATTTTACCTAAATTTTTGTATATATTTGAGTACCTATCTTTCTCAAAAATTAAATTTTGTGTGAAACTGTACAGATGTCATTCTGTAGCTGAATACCTTTACTTTCCTCTGAATGATTTAATTTGTATAGTTTTAATTAATCTTTATTTTGGGTAAATAGCAAAAATATTCAAATCAATACTTTGAAATGCATTTGTATGAAAACAATGGAAAGGAAAAATATTTTATTTGTGAGAAATTACTGTTAATGTAATGTGTTTGGTACCATTAAAATATTATGAATTTTTTGGTGCAGAGTGCCCTTAACATAATGGTTAACTTCACACAGATTTATCCACTTCATTCATAACAAAGACAAATTCACTTTCAAAATTCAGCTATCTAACATGATAAAACATAGAAAATAATTAGCATGTTTACAAACCTTCGTCTACGCTCTAGTTCCCGTGAAGCAGCTGCTGCGTGTTGAAGTCTTGCAATGAACTTCTCTATGTCATCAAAACAGTGGTTCAACACAGTCACATCTCGTTCATATTTCTCACTTGAAGTTGAACACGTTTCATCATTGAACGATATGCCATCACGACCAGAGAACATCCCAGATCCAAGATCACCGTGGTGCCCTCCAGTTTCTGCTTCTGTAAAGTTCAACCAATTTAGCACCCATATATATAACTTAAAACAATATCACTAATGTACAATAATGTCTTTGTAAGTATACAAAATAAAAATCTAAAAATTACCAAACTACAAGTTAGAGCCTACTCTAACTATTACAAGTTGTTGAGTTCATCAGTGAGAAGTGTCTCTAGAAATAGATTGAATATAACTTACTGTTTGGTAAAATGTTTATCAGACAAACACCACAAAAGATAAGATTATCTGTGATTAACTATGAAGGCTGGATTAGGCAAAGTGCTGAGATTTCTGAGAACTTTAGTTAGTTACATTTAAACTTTTGATAGCACTGTATTTTTTTATATAATGTTTCTAAGTACTTATCACCTCAACAAGTAGGTTGATTAGGGATAGCTTGACCTAACATAAACACCAGTTTATATCTAGCTACCACATCCATGTCTTACCAAGAATTCAAAATCAGGAACTCCCCACCCATGAAGCTGGCAACCCACAACCCTGCCATGAACGTCACATACTGCATCAAAGCTCAAATTTCAATCTTAGCTGGTTTTCGAGTAACTACTACAAAAACATAATGTTCATTTAATTGCTGGCATACCTGGAGTTGGGTAACACTTCATACTGAGTATTACACAATGTTTTACTCAGACTGCAAGCCACTATTTACAGAGAAAGACTAAAAAAACCAGTGATATGTATTTAAAGCATTTAGTAACAGGTTACACTATGACACACTGACACATTCACAACATTTAAAAACTTCAATTTCTCTGCCCTGTTGAGTACAATTCACATTTTAATCAGTAAAGATGACAAATATAAAGGCAGAAGGTGAAACTCTAAGTTGTACACAACATTAGGCAGCCAAGTGCCTGAAATGTTATTCACCCAATTTAAAAAAGTTCACTTTCAAAACTCTGTTACTAGCATCAAAATATCCTATAGTATTTTGAACTTAGGTTTGTGTATTTTTATGAAATAATATAAACAGATAATTGTAATATTATATTGACAGTAAAATTAATTTGTAGTAAATTATTATAATACTGTGAAAAATTAAGATTTCACTATACAGAAAGGGTTGCCATATATCCTGGAAAATTGGCAGTCACAGATTAAAAGTGTAAAAAATTGTCCTACCTAATAGAGTGGATATCATGGATTTGTTTATGTTTTTGCACTGAACACTTTCAGGGTGGAAGTCATATTCAAAGGCTTGTTTGGCAGATAAGAAGTACTTCATGAAGAAATGCTTATTCGTCAGCATTACTTGTTTCAGCAATGAATTCATAAACCCCTACTTCACAAAGTAATAGAGTTACACAGACCAAGTTTTAATTTATGAAGTAACCAAATAAGTCTCATTGGAATATCAGTGCCAACATGAACATCTAAACTTGTATTTTATTCACAGCTGATTGCCAGTTCCACTTTTGAAGAATTCTTCTTTTACTTTAATGTGTGTTTAAAACTAAATAACAATATGATTGACAAAAATATGTTAGTGTTCACTTTTTTTTTTTTTTATTTATGCTGTTTGCTAACTGTGTAATAATGAATAATATTCACATGACTCATCTCTCGGAAAAATAAATTTTACATGAAAACATGCATACTTACTGATAAGAATATTTTACTTAATAGCGTTTCAGATGACATCCAGCATAGGAACGTAAATTATGGTGAAATAATGTTAATAAACGTCACTAGTAGTTGCCTATCCTGATTTTGCTTACCCACTGACAATATAACCACATATCCCAAAGTTGGCTTAGAGCACACGTAAATTTTGTGACTGAAGTGATAAAGTGCAGTAAAATTTTTATGTTGTAATCTTATAAATATCTTTCTGACAGATTCAAATCTGGCAAGCTTCCAAAATATGGTTGCCATGTACATGATGTGTTTGGCGAAAATTTTCTTGCTATAGGTTATCAAATGTTAGTTTGCTTTCTACAATGACATTAATATATTGCTTGCCTTTATAAGTAGGTCCAAAAATAATGAAGCTGTTGTCTTAAAATGCAAAGGTGTTATGTAATACATCCTGAATATGTGCTTGACCGCATCTCCTGCTGCCACTGAAATAAAATTTATAAGCCGGCAAAAATATTGCCAGACGAGTCTTGTTTAGGCCCTACCAACTGATAAAATAACCTCACATCGCAAAACAGATTTTGAGCACAATGTGATTTTCGTGAAAGATGTGATAAAGTGAACAATCTTTTGTACTACAATTTAATGTTATGATCTTATCATTATCATTGTTCTGTCAGCTTCAAACCTGGCAAGCTACCACTTGAGGGAAATTTAGTTAGGTTGTAGGCAATGCTAAAGTTTGTTCGCTTCAACAAAATGGATATTTTTTTTTTTTTTTGCAAATAAATAGTGGCAATGGATTTCGTGTACAATATAAACTACAATTTCTTCATTTAAATTTTATCTTAGTAACAAAAAATTTACAAAAATATTGCTTTACGGGGTGTAATGTTCATTGGGCTTAGGTAGACTCCAAGGAGGAGTTGAAACATTTTCAATCTGCAAATTTTCCAATGAAAAAATTAAACGTACTGTATTGCTGGTTCTCTTAAAAAGAAGAATTTTAAAATAATATGTTCTCAATAAAATGTTTTTCATACACAATCCTTTCAAACACCAAAACACAACGAAAGTACTTGAAAAAAAGGACAAGAAATTAAGTTCTGCTTTCACAGCTAGATTTGTTGAATTTTAATTTTTACATTTTGTTCTATCTACATTTGAGGCCTTTTCAGTAACATCTCTGAATATTTATTCAATATATGGAACTAAATCAATGTTAATGAAGGAATCCCTTACATAATCCATCCCTTACACACAACATCAGTACTTAAAAGTCACTAAGAAAGCATATTAGATGAAGTAGTACTTGTATATGAATAAGCAATGCTTATTTGATTATGAAGAAAGTATAACTAATTTTGTGACTGTGGATACATATTAAGAAACACTTATTTGAAGTATACTTCATGGAGCATTGACTGAAGTGGTCACAATAGCAATATTTATTTCTGGCACTATGAATCAATAACCATACAGCATGAAGAACAGGTAGGTGACAAGTTATGGTGTAACTTACATACATTTTTAGTTATGTAACTTTTTCACAGAGATGTGCCAACGTGATAAAAGTGCACAACACAATCACTGGAAAAAAATAACAGCTTGTGCAGCACATGTTTGATACTCATTGTGTGTCTCTCTTTGGTCGCTATGTTTTGTTGATCACAGCATCTGCAGACAGCAGTATCTCTTATCTCGCGTAAAGTGTAAGTTCCATTAAGATTTACGACCATAGTAGTCAGCAGATATTGTTTGCTTGCTGGTAAAACATTATGCAATGAATGCTCAAACCAGACAGTAAAAGTACTTACAAACGACAAAAGAAGTAGTGATAGGTTTTTTTTAAAAACGAAAAATTACCTAAATAATTAGCTTAAGCCATAGCATTTACTGTCTTGAAAAGACAAGCCAACACAGTAACATCCATTTTAAACAAAACTGCTGAACAGATTTTTTATAGCTGCTCTCATTTAGGTTAAAAAAAAATCACAAAAACGGTAGAAACAAAGGAGCATAGCATTAAAGCTAGCGCTGGGTGGTTTAAACAATTAACGAAGTCTGCAAATCTTCACACACATCAAGAACAAAGTCAAGGCTGTGTAAGTGTAGGTACAGGTGAGGCAAGTAAAATTACTAGTCCCTAGCAGAAATAATTAAGGAAGGTGAATATTTACCTCTGCAAATATTTAACATAGACAAAACTACTTTATTTTGGAAGCAGACACCAGAAAGGATATTTACTTAAAAAGTGGAAATAATCTTTGCCTGGATTCAAGGTCACGAAAGATCATCACTGTTATGGTGGTTCTAATACCTCTTAAGCCTTGAAACATAATCACCTGACAACCCTGAAGAATTAGACAAATTTCATATTAAAGCATGTGGTTAATCAGTGAACATCATACACAAGCACTTCTTTTCTTTAGTTACAAAATTACGTGCTAGGTCCAAACCGCATCTTGGTTATGGCACACTTGACCAGGCACCATAACTTACTTTACGCTCGCACAACGTATCTAATGAGGAACACCGATAAGGTCGTCCTCAAAAGTTATGAATAAGTAGAGATGTGAGTGCACGCGACTGCGTCCTTGCCAGACATCAACAGCCATCATCTATGCTGTGCATAGTGCATGTGAGCATGTGTGAGTGTTGTGGCGGACGGACAAGTCACATGCTGTGTTATCAAGTCTCTGCCTGGCCACCTCGGCATACGTGCAGATAGTCTCCAGTTGCCACGCGCACCCAATGTTTTGCAAAGCTTATAATTTTGAAAAACATTGTGCATGTTACAAGAGTGTTTACAGTATTCTTTTCATTGTACGTACAGTATGTACAGTTAATTTATTGCCTTTAGGTTCTGCAAACAGATCTGATGCCTTTAAACATAACACTTTGAAAAATTTAGTTTCTTGTGAAGTTACAATCAAGAACAGTACATACAATCGACTTACAGAAAAATCAAGTTCCATAACAGACTGAGAACGTAACCTTTACTGAACTCAGTACCTTGCTGTACAGTAAAATGTTGGTTATCCAGGAGCAGATTTACCGTTTGGCTGATTACTCAAGTGGCGATTCTCAAAAACTTAACGTCAAAATGCATGTTTGTTGGAAACTAACAGCCCAAATGAATATCTAAAAACAATTTATTCAATTTATGATCACATTTCCTCAAATAACTAAATTAACACTCAAACTTGTAATATAATAGCAACTTCACTAAGTGATGCTTTCTGACAATACAATAATCATGCCCACTAAAATACCACCATGAGTCTTAAATTATGTTACAAGGCATCATAATATCTCAGAACATTTTATACATAGTCATAGATGTTTAATGAATTTTCATTACTGCCAACCTATGAGTGCTGGATACATTCTCATTGCCACCAATCTGAGTGCTTGATCTACGGCCGTGTATTTGATATATTCTCACCGCACCCAATTTACGAAAGCGGTAAACATACAAGATTAAGAAGAATGTTAAATGGTGCCTCATTGTTACCAACTTACGATACTATCAATTGTAGCAGATTTTGATTATTTGCCACTGTTTCACGTTCATGCACGCCATCTTTGGCGAACGCACATTCTGTTTTGGACAATTTGACATAAACAAATGGTAATGTTTTGTCCATGTTTTTCTCTATTAAGTGCAGTACCCGACATTAATCAACACAGATAATCAGCTTTCTACTGAAGTACTTGTTTCTAGTATTGCTTACAATAATACTGTGAATTCCATCCTTTAACCCCTTCACTGCTATTGACAAATATGTTCGTGATGGTGTGCTGATTATATTGAACATTATATACCATCCTGAGTTAAGATAATTTTTTTTTGCTGAACCTACTTTTTATGTGTTCTTTTATTTATCCGTATTATAAAATTAATTTTTTGTGCATAAATTAAATAGTTTGCGTATTAAAAGTGTGTTTATGTAATTTTTTAAAATTAAAAATAATTGTTATCACATACAGTATTCTAAATCTTATATCAATACGTATTACTGTAGCATTTTTAATAAGTAAAGGCAATGTAAAGGTTAGTATATGACTAACAGGCTTTAGTTTATTTTAAAATCTTACACATTTTTATTCAAAATTTATTAATATTTTTAAAATGTTCAAAAAATTAATTTTTTTACAAAACTTTTTAAATTAATTAGTATATTGTTACTTTGAGTTGTACATCTGTAAACAAACTTATAGTCAACAATGGATTGGTTGGTTTTTTTTATCATTCATAAAAATGTTCAACATTACAAGCAAAACTTGTAAAATTTACAAAACTTCCATTCCTCTTTTTGGTAAGGGGCTTGGGACCTGCACTTGCAAAGTTATTAAAGTTAATTTTTTTTTGTTTTACATTTTTATTTTTGTTTTTATATTTATATATAAAAATTTATTTATTTATTATTATTTTTTTTTTGCTATTTACAAAATTGTGATGCAATCACTTCATCTTTCATTCAAGAGCTGGTTCTTGTATGGAATGTTACAAAACATGGGATAATGCACAAAGGGGCATCGCAAGACTTGCAGTAGTAGCGTGTTTCTTTGTGCTTCGGGCACACGACACATTTTCTTGTTGGAGTTTTTTTTGTAGTGGCTTCCAGTACAGATGGAAAGTGCTTTCCTATTAGGCGATTTGGTGTTTCTTCATTTAAACGTCTTCCCCTCGCAGCACTTGTTTTACTTTTTGAGTGGGTCTCTAGAAGTTCTCTGATGAGATCTAGTTGAAATTTTGCAATCAGAAAATTTTGCTATGTCACAGTTTTATGCAGAATATATGCATTCAGTACAACAAGGTCCAGGAGGAAAGCTTCTTATACCACTTTACACTTTTTCTTACACACTCTATGCAGCTCACAACCATGTCTGAATTGTCAACAGCTCTTAAATTTTCATAATACAGTAGAATCTCGTCATAGCGAACACGGAAATAGGGAAAACACGGTTATAGCAAAGACTTTGCAAGGAACCGTCAAAAAATCACAAAAAAATTCCATGAACAATGTGAATTTTATGAGTAGAAACATGTATGGTGAGTCGTGTGAAGCAGGCTTGCAACGAGATTCATGACCCTATGAAGCAGGCTTGCAGTGATATATGTGACCTTGTGAAGTGAGAAGGTATTTGTTATGGGAGAAGCAAAGCAACGCAAGGAGCAGCACTGTCGTGCCTTGCAGACAGCCGGAATTATGATAGAAACGTATTTATCGTTTGCGTGGCAATGGAAACGCGAGTTTATTTTCATTTGTAAGGGCTCATGTGGATAAATGCAGGCTTAAAGTAATGTAAATATGGAACACAACAAACTATTTAATACAAAATATGTAATAAATTATTTAATATATCCCATATTATTTATTGAAGTGTGCATTAAAAGTGACACGGAATAAAGTCGCATGGAGAGAGTGTAGCAGTAAACGATTTTGTTATGCGGAAAATACAACTTATAAGAAAAAAATTAATATCTTTTTGGAAAACTACAAAATTGATTAAAATTTGTACGCACGAAAACTGTCCGTTTAGAATGATTATAGGTTACAATATGCTTGAAGGTTAGTTTGTACTGTTGTTAATACATTTATTAATATTATCGTCATTGCAAGTATATATTAATATATAAAAAAGGGATATTATAAGCTTGTAATTTTTACGTTACTAGATATCTATGAAACATTCTACAAACGTAGCTTCGGAAAATTTTTTGTAACATTTTTTTTGTAGGAAAAAAAATTACTTTTCAAAAATAAACATGAAACGGAAAATTATTTTCAATAAGACACGAATGCTAAGTTTGTATTATTTAACGCTTACAAATGCATAGACACATCTACGACTATACAATGTCAACAATTTAGTATTCAGTAAATGGACAAGGTTAGGCCTAACCTCGTTAGTTCTAAATAAACCAGTTATAATGAAAGAAAAATGTTATCTACAATTTATAACATGAATACAATCAGATTGGCAGAAGTTGCGATGTGTGAAAATGTCAACACTCGTAACGATATTTTTACATTGTTAATTATCGACAGTGCTCTTTATATACATATAGAAACATATTTTTAATAAAATGGTTTTATTTTTACAACGAAAAACAGTACTATTGCCACCTAATATTTATTTATAGACTTTAAATTGCTTCGCTACACACGTGTACAATATAGCATCTGCAGCCGGTATCACCATTCCGAAGGTTCAGAAGTTAACCACCAGATGTCAGCTACTTTGCTTTGCATCTCCCATCTTGACAGCCGGATGCACAGATTACCTCCACCCCTCGCGCTGCCACCCTTCCCCCTAAACCGAGACAGTCCGCTGGCACTGTCGCGTGAGTCATGCCTGGGCATCTCGCTTCCCTCATCAAACTCAAACGCGCATTGCTCTAAAAATAAAACTGCACCCTTTATTTCCCCCCCTCCTTCTCAACCCAGGTGACCGCTGTCATCGTGTTTCAACCGTGTGTAGATTCACATACAGCTTGCTTATCTGATTTTAATTATTGATTACGATTTTGGAATTTTATATGCGTACAGTCGCCGGCAACATGGCCGGACGCTTCAGCCCACTGCTCTGTCGCTTGGGCCTAGATAGATCCTGTATATGGTTACCAGGAAGAGGGTTGCTCGGATTCTCGCACAAATGAGAGAGTTCAATAAGAATCCATGAATACATGTCTCTCTCCCTCCCTCAACCTGCTTGTACATAAAAAACCACTGCCAGCCAGCAACACGTGACCGGTGTGTGGGGAGGGGGGGGGGGAAGATAAAAAGAGGAATGCTCCGATGCTAGACAAACTGTTGTCAGGCGCTCCCAAAAGCTTCTGCTCAGCTCAGATGACGACACAGCTATTTGGAACAAGAACTCCATGTTCTGACTGAATAATGGCAGACATATGCTGTTTCTTCACTAAGAATAATTGTCGCTGGCTGTGCTATACCCGAGTCACACACACACAACGCATACAGAAGTGCACCTGGGTGATACGATAGTTCTGTCTCTTTCTCTCACACAGGCACCCACACAACTAAACGTGCTTATCCCTGCTTAGCTTGCTACAGCACATTTACTCCGTAGACCTTCAGCTTTTTTTTAGATAAGTAGCAAAGACGGCGGATGATAGGACGCATTGGCGTTATCTCCTCCTGTGTCAGTGCATTTGCTGTTCTGATTCACCTTCTTGCTCACACAATAAGCCGTACACGTTTTTATCTTTTAGTTTAATGACAATTTCACCATTTACTGTACACTAGTTATAAATTTTAATTTAACCCACTAGACGTTCCATAAATTTGAGCGAGAAGCAATAAATCGTTGCATTGTTAAAGTATTGTACACACCATCAGGAAGAGCGTGGGAACAAGATGAAGTCATATTTTTTTTTGTCTCGGAATGAGTCTGGACAGCTAAAGGGGAAGAAAGAAAA
Organism: Medauroidea extradentata; assembly: GCA_003012365.1. Lineage (NCBI taxonomy): Eukaryota > Metazoa > Arthropoda > Insecta > Phasmatodea > Phasmatidae > Medauroidea > Medauroidea extradentata. The sequence continues at coordinate 10,582 of PNEQ01013921.1, read as the reverse complement.
ATTAAAAGTAAAAAAATAAAGTGTGGCGGGCCATGTGTGAAAATGAGCACATCTAGCTTTAGCACTGCTTTTCACCGAACTGTCAATCTAGATTTGATAGCTCCCACATAGGTCAGACATGTTTTCTGTCGGCACACTGCCGGAATAAAATCACGAACTTGTGACCTTGCTCAAAGTCAACGAGTACACGTGCGGCCACTTCTGTTACTACTAGTTGCCTTCGAACTTAACTTCGTGCCGCCGCTAAACACAGTTCATGACTAGTACGTGAAAATAAAGCAACTACCAATGTTGACATCGCTTACCTATTTTTGCTGGCAAATACACTAGCATTACCTGTTCGATGGACAAGTGAACGATTACATTCACCTGTCCAAGCTGAATTTGATGTGTCTCGGGCATGCGCACAAATTATTCGACGTGTGCCACAATGTGAAAGGGCACACAAAATTAACACCTGAGCATCCATGCTAAAATAAATAAATAAATTGTTACATTCGTCAAACTGATTACATTGGTCTGCAGCGGCCGGCAGTATAATCATGTTGACTGCAAGCGCGTGCACTCTTGCCGCGCACCCGCACGGGCGAGACACTATTGAAGTGGTCCAGCGATTGATAGCCATACCATTGAATATATAGAGGTATAGAAGTCGCACGGGATATGACTTATTCTACGCTGTTTCTTGGCCAGAGTTCGGCTAGTTGTTAGCTCCTCCGCTAGGATGCACTATGGTCGCCACCACCCCTCTCCCCCCACGCCTAGATCGCATCTTTTCCCTTTTCCCTAGCTCATGCCGACCCTCCCCCCTACCAG